>PVHX01002474.1:60893-167408 GCA_004024805.1 Geosciurus inauris
TTTTTTATTTCCTGACAAGGTCTTGCTAAATAACCCATGCTGGCCTAGAATTTGTGGTCCTTCTGCCTCAACCTTCCCAGTGGTTGGGATTATAGGCCTGTGCCATTGAACCCCATGGGGCTATATTTATTTTCTTAGTTATTACTGCTGAATGGAGATTGAAAGTTTGTGTTCATCAGTAAAAAATAAGTGAAAAAAGAAAAAAAAAATTAGGTTTAAAATACAAGGAAATTGAAGGCAGGAGGATGGCAACAAGAGGAAAGCCACATGACCAGGGTTTATGTAATATGTGAGGGCCATGGAGTTTAAGAAGTTTAAGAGCCTCCACTTCCTGAAAGTGTATGGCGATCAGCAGTGTCAGAGGCGTAACAAACTCAAGTTGGATGAAGACTGTGAAGAGACCATTTGGTAGCAGTCATTGACAAGCTTGAAAGAACAGGTTTTGGGCTGCAGGCAGCACATGTGTCCTGCCTCCCTGCCTCCATTTGCATCTCTCTCTCTGTCAGTCAGACAGTTTTTGTTGTTTTCTTTCTTTCTTTCTCTCTCTCTTTCTTTCTTTCTTTTTTTCTTTCTTTCTTTCTTTTTTTCCTTCTTTTCTGTCAGAAAGACAGTAGCTTTCTGTCTTGCCTTCTGTGACTCTGAGACATTTTTGCTTGCACTGGCAGGACCTGGAACGAAGGCATCAGGAGAAACTGAAGATGCAAGCTGAGATTAAGCGCATCAATGATGAGAACCAGAGACAGAAAGCGGAGCTCCTGGCTCAGGAAAATTTGGCAGACCAGATGGTGATGGAGTTCACCAAGAAGAAGATGGTAAGGACCTGGTTTCAAATGACTGGGGCCAATGCCCATGTTTGTAACCAGGAGAGGAGGGCCTGTGTGCTAAGGGGATTCCAGCAGAAGGCAGCCATGTCTGCCTTTTAAAAATGTACATCCATTGTTCAAGGGCCTGGCTTTCTTTTTCCTCTTCACCTTGGCCAGACTTGTTCATTAACAGAACAGCCTAGAAAGGACATCCAAATTAGTGTGTTATTATCCTCATTAACACTTTCATTTAGAAGTTGGTATGTGGGTCATGTGTAGGAAGGGAAATAAATGAAAACGAAAGTAAAGTTTTTGTGGATTCTTCATGACTTGGTACCCCCATAAATTTCTTGTGAAAATTCCTATGTTGAACATCCTGTATTGTGTGCTAACTGGGAGAATAAAGACTTATCCCTCCTCTCACCAATACAACCCAGAGAAACCAATGCATGCTAGAGGAAAGAGCCATTTCTACAAATGGATATGGGTGGGTGGCTCTAGCTCACAAACGTGTGGACTCCTTCTGGGGCAAAATTGAGTGATGAATGATTGGGGTCTGTGGAGAGTACAAAAGAAGTCTTGTAAGCATGATTTAGAGTAAACGTGGGTACATAGAAAAAGAGGAAAAAGTAATCAAAGTGGCAGGAAAATTATTTCTTCATGTGTCAGTCTTATCTCTCCTGCAAATTTTAAAGTTCCATGATGACAAAAAACATTACACTTTTCTATGCTCCTTTATGGTAGGGGTTCTTTCTTCATGAAGGGTGGAGAGAGGGTGTGGTTTTTTTTTTTTTTCCTTGTGTTGCTGGGGTTTGAACCCAGCTCTGCTCTACTACTGAGCTACACCCTCAGCCCTTTTTATTTTTTTTATTTTGAGACTGTCTCACTAAGTTTCCGAGACTGGCCTTGAACTTGCAATTTTCCTGTCTCAGTTTCCTAAGTAACTGGGATTATAAGCATATACCATTGTACCTGTCCTGTGGTAATAATTTGAAAAGGCATACTTGGTATGCCTACTTATGCTGAATACAAAATTACAGAAAATGAAATTCAGGAAAGCTCATTTATTTTATTTTTTTAAATTTATTTTTTACTTGCTCTATTTATACATGACAGTACATACATGTTACACAGCTCATGTAATCATGTATACACATAGGGTAATAATATCCAATTCATTCTACTATAATTTCTACCCCCATGTCCCTCCCCTTCCTTTATCCCCTTTGTTTAGTTCAAAATAGCACTATTCTCCCCAGCCCTTATTGTGAATTTACATCAGCATATCAGAAAATATCCAGCCTTTGGTTCTTTGGGATTGGCTTATTTTGCTTGGCATAGTATTCTCCAGTTCCATCCATTTACTGGCAAATACCATAATTTCATTCTTCTTTAAGGCTGAGTAATATTCCATCATGTATATATACCACAGTTTCTTTGTCCATTCATCTGTTGAAGGTCACCTAGTTTGGTTCCATAGCTTAGCTATTGTGAATTGAGCTGCTATAAACATTGATGTGGCTTCTTCACTATAGTATGCTAATTTTAAGTCCTCTGGGCATAAACCTAGGAGTGAGATGACTGGGTCAAATGGTGGTTCCATGCTAAGTTTTCTGAGGAATCTCTGTACTGCTTTCCATAGTGGTTGCACCAACTTGCAGTGCCACCAGCAATGAATGTATACATTTTTTCCCACATCCTCGCCAACATTTACTGTTGTTTGTATTTTTGATGATTGCCATTCTGACTGGAGTGAGATGGAATCTCAGTGCAGTTTTGATTCACATTCCTCTAATTGCTAGAGATGTGAACATTTTGGAAAGCTCATTTATTGGATTTGGGGTATATGCAAGCAGTGGAGCAAGAATGCAAGATTGTGACCATAGATGGTTTGTGCATAACAATGACTACATAATGACCATTTATTGAGCACTTAGACTGTTTGTTTCAGCTCTGTGTTAAGTGTTTTACATGTGTTATTTATTTAATTTTTGTGGTGTTGGGGATTGAACTCTGGGTCTTGCACATGCTGGACCAGTGCTCTACCACCGAGCTACATCCCCAGTTCTTTTGTCTCATTTAATCTTTGTCATAGTCATGGGAAGTAGCCACTGATTGATTCAGAATATACGGAATGCTTCAATGTGTGTCCAGTATCAGACTAGGCTGAGAGAACCCAGAGTGATGCAGTGTACACTGAATGGAACACAACAGTGATTTCCTGGAATGGGTGATGTGGTGATAATGAGTTAATTACATTCAAGAGTTGGTGAACAGATTTGCTGACTGCAGCAGAGAGTCTGTGGTGGTCATGATGAGAAAGGAAAGTGGTAAAATGATGCTGGAGAGCTGAGAGCTATTGTTGGCGGGTGCCTTGGACCTTGAAGGAAACTGGTGGGGTGGTATGATAAAGAAGCATAGATTCCTGAACAGGAGGGAAATATGTCTTGTATTCATCCATGGAGAGGACATTGGCCAGGTGATTCTGGGAGAGGCTGGAGACTGGCAAAGGGATCAGAAACTTGGGCACATCTACAATCTACTATAAGTGTCTAAGTGCAATCACACATCACCTAATGATGGGATACATCTGAGAAATGAGTCATTAGGTGATTTCATCATTGTTGAACATAACAGATGTATGCCAACTAAGATGGCTACAACAACATGGGTGATATTATCTTATGGGACCATGAGCACATACCAGGTAGGGCATTGACTGAAACATCACTGTGTGACACATGACTATACATCACTAGCCCTTCCCCTCTCAATGGTGCCTCCCAATGGTGTTGCAGCCAGAGCTAACTCTTCAGAGCTAAAGGCAGAGACCGGATGAGGAAGCATTCCAAGTTCCCTGCCCTGCCATATAGGGCAAGGTAGAACAAAGGAACCAGCTGACACAGTTTGCCAGGCAGGATGAATGAGGGATAAGAGAAGTTTTTATAAAAAGATCACATTTCCATTCAACCTTTGTTGTTATTCTCATGATTGCTTAAGAAATAGTGGTTGGTAGGTGGGCACATTGCTACATGCCTGTAATCCCAGCAGCTTGGAAGGCTGAGGCAGGAGGATTGCCAGTCTGAAGCCAACCTGGCAACTTAACAAGACCCTCAGCAACTTAGTGAGACCCTGTCTCAAAATAACAAAGGGCTAGGGATATAGCTCAGTGATAAATCATGCCTGGGTTTGCTACTCAGTACAAGAGAAAAAGAAGAAGAAGAAAATAATAAAAGAAATAGGGGTTTGGAAGATTTAGGGATATGCCAGTTCCTTCACAGAGGTGGTAAAGGGAACTGATTTTGATGGTTCATTCTTTAGGTATCAGTTAACCACTACAGAATTGCCCAAAGCATGGTTGGCCGTTTGCCCAGGGACTAATGAGATAACCTTCACCTGTGCTGCACTTTTAAAAGACAGGCAGGGAGCCACATTTGTTACTTGGCCCAGTGGCCCTGCAACTTGAAGACTGTCTGTGATGGAAGGAGTATAAAAGCTGGGCTCAGGAATCCTAGTTTACTGTCTGGGTGATCTTAGGCAGGACCGTTGATCTCCATGAACATCAGTTTTCTCATCTATAGTATTCATCTCATGAGATCAGAATTGCCTAGGATAATGCAGGGAAAAGCCTTTTGTCAACAATGAAGCATTTTACAGATGCTAGTTTTTTTTTTTAATGTTCATCCATTTCTATGTTTATTTTACCTTTTTTAATGTACTGGGGATTGAGTCTAGGAAGATTCTACCTCTGAGCTACATCCTCAGTCCTTTTTTTTTTCTTTTCTTAAATCTTGTTTGGAGGGTCTCACTAAGTTACTGAGGTTGGCCTTGAACTTTCAATCCTCCTGCCTTTGCCACCGACTTGTTGGGATTACAGATGTGTACCATGTGCCTGGCCTCTTTTGCCTATCTTAAAAGAAGTGATAGGAAGATACTGGAAAATGTGTTGTAGGGACTGTTTGTCTGGGCAAGGCTGGAGCAATGAGAACTATTCTATGAGGCCTTTGCTTCCTTGCAGGCTCGAGAAGCAGAGTTTGAGGCTGAGCAGGACAGAATCCGGAGGGAAAAAGAGAGGGAGATCACCCGCCTGAGGGCCATGCAGGAGAAGGCCCAGGATTACCAAGCAGAACAGGTGCCTATTTCTTCTCCCTCTTGATTTCCTTCATCTCTGCCACTCCAGCAGCTGTACCTTTGACAGCCTATAAAGTAGCCTCAAGGATGAAGGTATAAAAGAGAGGACACATGCTATCTAGGCTTTAGTAGACTGAGAAGGAAGGGGTGGGCCTGCACCCAGTGCCCATGGCAGCAAGGCTTAAGCAGAACTATGGCTTAAGATTTGTGAGAAAGTCTTTGGCTGCTACATAAAAAACTTTCCACCTTAACTGACCAATGAAATATGTCACCAGACAAAAATATAGCATCCCCATCATTAGCAGTTTTTAAAATTAAAACCACTGAAGGACTGCCTGGAGGTGTTTGAAGAACAGGGAAAGACCTGGAATGAGTGGGGTGGAAGGACAAGATAACCCTCAGGGTACCTTCTGACCCCAAAGTTTCTAGGCTAGGATTCCATTTATTCTTTCCTAAAATAATTTGCTGCCAGAGAAGTTCATGGTGGTTTAGAAAGCAGACCAAGATACCTGTACCTGGTCTGTACCTGAGGTTTTTTGTGCGCTCACTGGTCCTCCACCTTCCCAGGATGCCTTGCGGGCCAAGCGCAACCAGGAGGCTGCGGACCGTGAATGGCGCAGAAAGGAAAAGGAAAATGCACAGAAGAAGATGGAAACTGAGGCCAAGCTACGGAAAACTCGGATGGAACAGGTGGCTTTCAAGGAGCATACTCTAGCCGTTCAGGTGCAACGGGACCGAGATGAGTTCGAGAGGATTCTTCGGTAGGAGGGGTGTGGGAACCTTGGCTTCCTGACTGCGATGTGGTGTGGAATATGCAGCAGGGATGGGCCATATTGCGTGAAGAGGAACTGTCTGTCACTTTAACACATAGACGTGCATCCGTCATGACCAAGTTGGTGCAATCACTCTAACCAGATGGGTGATTTAAACATTTCAGACACCCCTGTCATCCAGGAGTGGTGATGCAGGCCTATCCCAGCTACTCAAGAGGCTGAGACAGGAAGATGGCAAGTTCAAGTTTGAGGCCATCTTTAGCAACTCAGGTCTCTCATCTAATGAGACCCGTTGCAAAAAAATTAAAAAATAATAATAAAAAGGCCTGGTGAAGTAGCTTAGTGGTAGTGCCCTTAGATTTGCTCTCTAGTATGGTCCAAAACAAATATAAAACTCCCACAAAAAAAACCAAAAACCCTCAAAACAAAAATAATTGCAAACAAACAACAACAAAAACAAAACACTCAAGCCAAGTAGTTTATGATTAGAGAATTTGAAAATAGCATCTGGAAGTGTTTAAGGAATTGGGGGTTATTGGGATTATTTAACCTAAAGAAGTAAAATGTAAATAAAGGTATAAATCTAGTCCCTTCTCAGATACTCCCTCCTTCCGCCCATGTCTGTAGATCAGTGATGAAGCTTCAAGCAGGAGAAGGTTAGAAAACAAGAAGAACCTCAGTCATTAAGGGTTGTGTCACTGGAGCAGGACTTTAAAGGGAGTCTTTGTCATTGACTCAACAAAAATGCATTGAGCACATCCAGCAAGTCTGTGTGCTGGATGCCATGGAAGGCATTAGAAATTAATAAGCGCTGCTTTTTTCCTGTTTTGTAGGAAGGATGTTAGAGGTTCATATTTGGACCTCACCTGTTTTCATCCATCTTTCCTGCACAGAAGCTCTTTATCTTTTTATTTGTGTACTCTCTTTTGGCTCAATTGTAATTCCAATGCATAAGTGGAAGCTAAGCATTCATATCCATTTGATCCTCCCCCAAAGCAGTCAGTAATTACAGGTACCTTTGATTTCCCTCTTCTCTCTATTTTCTACCAGTTACATCTGTCACTACCAGATCTGGCTTATCTAGGAACAGCTTCTTTTTTGTTCTGGTTCAGCCTCTGTGAGAACAGTATTTTTCAAAAGGAAAAAAAAATAGACAAAATTGAAATTTGGGGAATATGAAATTATAGAAATTATGCTTAGATAAGTGGAGTTTGAACAGTAGGCCCCGTTTTCTTGGTCTCCGTGCTGTAAGACCTTCCTTTTTATCCTGTTTCAGTTAGTGGTGTCCTAGATCAGGCCATCTAGACCCCTAATAGAGGCAGAGCAGGTCTCCACGAAGCTCTGTCCTTGCCAGAACCAGATTCCTGATCTTCTATAGGATTGCAAGCTCTTGCTGGTTCCAGTGGCTGTGTTGCCCTTTGGGACTCTAGCTTTTCCTGCCCTTGGGCTTGTGCCAGTGGTCACTGGATGCTGATAAAGAAGGCGGCTTCCAAAATGCTCCCAGAGATCCTGCCCTAGGGCTCCAGATTGCCTTCCAGATGTCTCCCCTCTCCTCTCTGGCCTCATTCCCCTTGGACATCTGTGTGCCTTTAGCAAGCACTAATAAATATTAATGGAATTAAATTAAAGTCCTACATTTCCCACTGACCCATTTGTCTCTGCTTTGCTTTGTTTTCTTGGAGCATGTGTACTAGCCAGTTATTAAAGTTGGACCAGCCCTTTGGAGAAGTTCAGCTTTACCTGCTGTCCTAGGTTAGCATCTAGACCTAGTGTCTCCAGGCCATGTGACCTCCATGATGGGTACCTTTTCTCTTAAGAGTGCCTCTCCCATAGCTAACAATTCAAATTTTCCTACTTCAAAAGTATGACCTAGGCTGGGGATGTGGCTCAGTGGTAGAGTCCTTACTTAACATGTGGGAAGCCCCCGTTCCATTCCCAGTACCACCAAAAAACAAACAAAAAACAAACCCAAATTATGGCCTACCTAGAGACCATCTGTTTCTGGACAGAGGGATGCCTTCAGCTGTCAGCCTATTGATTAAACAGAAGTAGTCCAATCTACCCTACCAAGTGGTTCTTAGAAATGCCTGGGACCTTTAAAAAAATACAGATATCTAGGCTGTACCACAAATCGTGATTTAAATGGTGTGCAGTGCAGCCCACATATCAGTATCTTTTGATATCTTGCAGATGATTCTAATATGCATGCAGATTGTTAATGTTATTGTTAGGAAAGGAAGAAAGGGAGGAAGGGAGATATAGGAAGGAAGATATATTAGAACAAGCTGGAGAGGAGTTATGCATTATTATGAAGGAAAAATACCTCCCAGTGGATGAAACCCTGGTTGTAGGACAGGCTACATAATTTGCAGAGCCTGATGAAAAATTAAACTGTGGAGCTCCTTGTTAAAAAATTATTAAGAATTTCTCCACCATGACAGCAGAGCATTACACCAGGCCTGGGGCCCTTTTAAGCATGCCCCTGACATACAGTTGCATGATCTTGAGGCTGGTTCTGGCTGGTGGGAGGAGGCAGAACTCATGGTGGCTGCCTTCATGCTAATCTCTGAGTTGCAGAAGAAGTGGGCTGGAGCTTGGAGGACTGTGGTCTCTGACACATGTCCATTAGAGGAGCCGCCTTCCCTTGCTGGACCAGCTCAGCCTAGACCATACCACTCCTTGTGCCCTTCCCCCAGAGCTCAGAGACAGCAGATTGAGAAAGAGCGGCTGGAGGAGGAGAAAAAGGCCACAGAGCGCTTACAGCATGCCAATGAGCTCCGTCGCCAGGTGCGAGAGAACCAGCAGAAGCAGGTGCAGAACCGGATTGCCACCTTTGAAGAGGGCAGGCGCCTCAAAGAGGAGGCCCAGAAACGACGTGAGCGCATAGATGACATCAAGAAGAAAAAACTTGAAGAGTTGAGGTGCATTGGGATCCTTTATTCCCTGGCTCTTCTCATTTTCCCCAAAGAGATGACATGGCAGTCCAGAAAGTGTGGATTTGGGGATGGAGGGCCTGACAGGTGTTCAGAGAAGGACCCCCACTCTTGGGTCAAGGCTTACCCCTCTAAACTGGACTCCAGCAGAAGGTTCTGGGACTGGGTCTTTCTGGCTCTTGGGGAGCTCCTTGGCAGTATACTGGCCTGGCATGTGGGTGTGAGGGAGTGGGTTATGGGAGTAGGTTAGGGTGCAGTTCCCAAGGTTTTGTAAATATCACCTGGGGCCTGCTTCCTTCTGCCTCCACTCTGGTCCAGCATCCTCCTTACACCCTCCCTGCATTTCCTCCGACAGAGCCACTGGTCTTCCTGAGAAATACTGCATTGAAGCTGAGCGCAAAGCTAACATCCTGCCCGCCACCTCTGTGAACTGAGGGAGAGCCTCTATGGCCCTCCAGATGCTTCGGGGGACAGATTCTGCCCAGTCTGTGGGTGTCCTTAATTGCTGCTAACCTAGACATTTCATAGTTATGGATTAAATCTATTCTACTTTTCTAAGGAACAGCTTGGCTTTTTTGTTTTAGGGATATAGCTGCTACAGGGGATTAAATGTGGAGCAAAATAGGTTATGGGGACCAAGTGTGGTGGGGCATGCCTATAATCCCAGTGACCTGGGAGGCTCAGGCAGAAGTGTCACAAGTTTGAGATCATCAGCCTGGGCACCTTACTGAGACCCTGTCTCAAAAGACCCTGTCTCCTCAAAAGGCAGGGGGGATTGGGAATGTAGCTCAGTGGTAGAGCACCCCTGAGTTCAGTCCCTAGTACCATAATCAATCAATCAATCAATCAATCAGTCAGTTATGGGAATCCAAGTGTGGACCATGTGATGCTCAGGGGCAGGAAGTGGGAGGACGTTCCTAGATTAGGGAGTCCATCTGTGCTGGGTTCTCCTGGCCTTTCTGCCATCCCCTGTGGTGTCCACTTGCCTCACAGTGTTGTCTCTGCATCTGTCCTGTACTTAGTTTGGAGGCATTTCAAGGCACTGAGGCAGAACTAGAGATGCTCTGTTAGGGAGGGAGTAAAGCTGGGGAGGGAGGACCAGGGCTGGCTGAGGTAGAGCTCTTTGGGGGCTCAACCATGACTCAGACCACATCTGTGGAGGGGGTGGTGCTTGAACTTGGAGTCCACTGGTCCTGTCTCAGCCCTCTCCTGCTGGAGCCCTTTCAACTCCAGGTACTAGTACAACACAGATACCTGCCTCACCCCCATCAGGGCAAACCCAGGACCCAGCCCCTTACCCAAACATGGCTGCCCCCCTCACTCATGTGGCTGAGCTCTCCCCAATCAACCTCACTCCCATAAGTGGGGCTCCCCAAAGCCATTTTTCTCTGTTTTAAATTTCCTCACTTTGCCCCAAACTACTCCTTATTCACATATTCATGTACTTACAGAGTGCCTGCCATGTGCCAGCCACCCTCTTGAGCACTCAGTGACTACAAAAGACCTAATATCCCTTCCTGGAAGCCAGTCTTCTGATTCTCTGTACCCCTCCCCCAGATTTTTATGTACTTGTATAATCATCTCAGCCTTTCGGAAGGACCCTGGGGGTCATTTGGATTGGGAGAGCCAAATTCCAATGATGGAGCTACTTCTGGTTTTGTATGCCCTGGGGGCAAAGGTCTTCCAAAACTGGTGCCCCTCTGCTCCTCCCCACCCCCAGGGGTTTGGTTCTTTTCTCAGATCCAAAGCCCAGTCCTGTCTTCCTCTGGCATCCTGCACTATAGGAGGCAAAGGACAGCTGCTGGGCGCGTCCTTGGTGTTTGCAACGCCAGGTTACAAGGGCCTGGGGCAAGAGTCCTCTTTTCATAGGGCCCAGGGAGAGTCAGCAAGCTGCTTCCTGTGCTTCCCCTTCCTCAGGACTGTGTGGCTGCCTCAGGTGCCCTCTCCACCTTCCCCATCAGGGAAGACTGTTGCCCCACCCAACCAGGTGGGCAGCCCCCCAGCTGTTTGGGAAAAAGACTTTCTCATCTTCCCCACTCAGCACCCCTAACTGCAACTAGCTGATACCTTCCCTTCTTAGGGTTTTGGGAGGACATGGTACCGAGCCCAGTATGGGAGAAAGACACAACAGTGCCACCAAGGATTCTGGCACCCAGCTGCCATGCTGACCTCATCTATTGATTTGTTGAGAACTTCAAGGCCCAAAGAATAAGCCCTTACTTATCTTGGAGGACCCTCTTTCCCAGGAAAGTCAGAAAGAGCCTTTCCTAGGTGCCTAGAGTTTGTCAGCTGCACACCTAAATCATCCATCTCAGGGCTGGGAAGAATGCATCCCTGTGGAATACAGGCATGGAGAAAGGGGTTCTTGTACTCACTGCCTACTTGGGAACCCATGCTGAGAACAACAGGCATGTTCACAGGTGGAAATCAAGGTTAGCATTTGACCAGAGCTGCTGCTGGTGAAAAAGCAGGTCTGTGGTGCTTGGCAGATCCCAAGGCCCAAGAGGGAGACTTTCTGGACAGGGCTTGGACCCAGGGCAGTTATAGGTTACATGGCTTTGGAAAAAGGAGAATACAGTCATCTCTGAGCAAGTGAAAATGGCTTGAGAGAGACACTCAGAGTTCTGTCTCTAGGGTTGCCTCCTCCAGTCTAAGAATTTCCTCTTTGGCCAGGTGTGGTGGCACATACCTGTAATCCTAGCCACTTAGGAGGCTGGGGCAGGAGCATCACAAGTTCCAGGCCAGCCTGGGCAATTTAGGGAGACCCTGTCTCAAAAGAAAAAAAATGGGGGTGGGAATGTAGCTCAGTTGTAGAATGCCCCTGGGTTCAATCTCCAGTATGGGGGGAAAATTCTGTCTTGGAATTGGCCCACAAAAGAGAGGTTCTGTTTCTTCTCTCAGGATTCTTGAAAAGTGCTGTACAGGTTTCCTTGGCTCTAGGGCTAGCCTGGATTGCCAGTAGGAGCCTACTTCCTGGAAGTGGGAATCTTCTGAGAGTATGAGAATAGTTGAGATCTTAGGCCAGCCAGCTCCATATGGGTATTTTTTATAAACCTCTACCCCATTGGCTTGGGAACAGCCTGGGATTAGGGGAAAGTCTCCTGGCATGAATGGTGGTTGGTGGGTCAGGATTGTGACAGTAGTGGCAGAATCAGCAGGAGGCTGTGTGAGCCCAACTTACGGACTTGGGGTGGGGCCAGGGGACAAATGGAAAGAATGAGTATGATGTTGAAGACTCTAATGGGCCTCCCAGGCTGAAGAATCAGGAATAACCAGTCTCAATCTTTCTGCTAGAAGTCAGACATTTGGTGGGGGTGCTTTCTGCTAAAGAGGATTCAGCTTTCCCTTGCTTATGTTCAGAGGTGGAATTGCGCTCTATGTATCCCTCTAAACTACTGCATCAGTCTGGGTGGCAGCTACTCTTGCAAAGAGTGGGAGCCTGGTGGAAAATTGTAGAAAAGGGCATGGCTCCCTAAAGATCAACCAGAGGCCCTTTCCCATCTAAGGTTGTTATCTGAGGTGACCCACCTCTCCTTCCACACTGAGATAGATAAGGAAGTAGAGTGGTATTGAGGAAATCTGAAGATATGTAGGAAGTGCCACTGGTACTCTGTCTTTGTTAATGTAAAGATTTTGTTTTTAAAGTGCCCAAGATATTATTGACTTTGTTGTATGGGTATCTGACTCCTTTATATATTGCATTTACATGATTTCATGTATAAAGTACATCTGGCTGGGTGCAGTGGCATACACTAATCCTAGCAATTTGGGAGGCTGGGTCAGGATGATCACAAGTTCAAGGCCAGCCTGGGCAATTTAGGGAGATCCTGTTTCAAAATTAAAAAAAAAAAAAGGGCTGGGGATGTAGCTCAGTGATAAGGCACCCCTGGGTTCAATCCCCAGTACAAACAAAAGCAACAACAAAAACCAAGGTACGTACTAGATCCCTGTCTTGCGCCTTTGGGGTTCTTCAGTCCTTACAGTGCCACACTGGGCTGATTCAGCCCCCAAACTGCAGTTGTTGGATTTTCCAGCCATGGAGCTCTGAGTCAGATCTGCAGGCAGCTGCCTCCTGGGTACCTGTACTTCGGTTCTTGGCTGGGCTTTGTGCCCTATCTGCCCTCATGTGCTTGTTGCCGGCTCTGCTGTGGCTTGGAGGCGGTCTCAGAACATTTGCACCTGCAGCAGAAGCAGCTCAAGGCTGCATGATTCAGCAGCCTGTCCTAGTGGCCCAGCCAAGGAAGGCCCTGACTCAGTGGGGTTCTGGGATGTCCTCCAGTGCCCTTGCGGTCCTCAGCATCCCCATCTGGGACTTGGGTCACAGCTGGGCATTAATTGGTTTCAGTAAAAGCACTTTGATTAGACTTGGATGAAAGGGTCTGTGAGAGTTCAAAGCCAGGCAGGGCTTTTGGGGGGAGAAATGGTGGCAGCCGTTCAGGTGATAGCAGAGAGAAGACATAGGAGTCTCAGACAAAAAGTCTGGATGCAGAGGTCATGGAGGCTTAGGGACTGATGTCTTCATTCTCTATTTTCTCTCTTATACCCCTCCTAACTACTGCTTCTGCGAAGAGCAGGAGCCTGGGAGATGGCTCCCTAAAGGTCAATCAGAGGGCCTCTCCCATTCAAGGCTGCTTTCTGAAGTGACCCACCTCCCCTTCTGCACTCTCAGATTTATCAGGGAACTCATGCCAAGGTCACCTGGAAGATCCTCATTTCCATCACATTTTTTTTTTTTTTAATATGGCTGGCTTTAATAGCTTAAACTTTCCCTCTGTCTTAGCTCAAACAGCTCAGGCCCCTCTGAGCTGCGATATGCCCCATGAGGTGTAAGCTCTGCATTTCTTTCTGCCTCCTCACCCTCACTTTGGAAAGGGATGGCCAGTTTTCTCAGTGCCCTTTGAAAATTCAGAGGCTGGGGCAGAAATAGCATTGAGGTTTTGGTGGCTTTCTCAAAAGACTTACAGAAAGTGGAGTCAAAGGGATAGGTGGGAATAGGGAGCAGAAGGTCCTGGGGTTTGGAAGAAATTGCCCAGAGCTAGTGAATTTTTCCGCATGGCCCCTGAAGAAAGATTATCTCTGGGCTATTGAGGATAAGCACCAAATCAAAGAATGTCAAGGCCAAAAGGGACCTTAAAGACCTTTTGGTGCTTTAATCTTCTTTGTAAACGCTAGCTTAATGGCTGGGCAGTCTGAGCTTGCATATTTTGAGAGACATGACACTATCTGATAATGCAACTCAATCACCTTAGATCAGCCTTGGTGCTCAGAAAGTTCAATGTCGAGTCAATATATGTCTTCCTGTGCATCTAATGCATGGACTTAGATCTGCTCTTTGGTATCACACAAAACAAGTCCAAGCTCTTTTCTATGACTAAAACCCCTTCAACTGTCTCCCTACCTCAGCAGCTGTGCAGTTTGACCCTATATGGGGAACTGCCTGTAGATCTGGAAACACAGGGCTCACTAGCAATTCAGGTAAGAGGCTTTAGAGGGAGGAAATTAGGGGAGGGAACTGGAGGGAAGCTTTGACTTTATCCCTTGGGATGGGCTTGTTGCTTTCCTGCCTGTTAATACTTCCATTGCAGCCAGCCCTGGCAGAGCACTTGGTGTTCTCCCTAAGCCTCAATCCCTCTGGCGCCACCTTCCCTCCTCAGTCACTTATTCTGGTATCCAGGCAACAGGAAACAAACAGGCAAGGCAGAATGAGGGCTGGTCAGGTCCAGCTTACTAGGGAAGACTTTCCTCTGACGCCTGCAGGCTCCCACACCTTTTCCTGGCAAGGCAGTCCCAGAGCCACCCTAATGCTTGAAGAGGACCTCTGTTATCCTCTGCAGATATGTATCCATTGAATCTAGGTAGCAAAGCAAAGGTGAATTCTATTTCTACAAATTCAAAAGCCAGACTTGCATTGGACATATAGATTAATATATCACAGAGTCTCTCCCTCCATACACATAGACATATGGATCAGGGCAATCGATCTTAGTTGGCTAATTCAGTCTGAGGGTCTGGCTCTGATCCCCGTGAGGTGCTGGGGGGCGGTTTGGGCAGAAGGTTCCAAGAGATTCAGTTCTCAAGAATCTCCCCTCCTCAGTCCAAAAATAATCATCAGTTATTATACCTGGCTTCTCTCCTCTCATTTGGTGCCTGGCTTATTTCCCAAACACTGAAATACTCCTCTGAACTATTCTTAGGTCACACACCTAGTCTTCACACTGATACATTATGAGTAATCTTTCGAATTTTGGTTTAAACATCATTTCTACTGGGTTGGACTTTGAGCACATTAGCATAGCTTATCACACTGTGGGCTAGGTGCCCCTTCACTTGTCTGTGTCCCCATCAGATAATGGGGCACTACAGAAGGACAGACACTGAGTCTCCTTCATTGCTGTGTCTCCGGGGATTAACACAAAGCCCAGCCAATTATAGAATGGATGAAGGTTCTGCAGCATGTGGTTGATCTCTCTGAGGTGAAGATACTTTTTAATCATCAAGATCTCTTATTCTTCCTCTATTTGGTCATCAGGATTTCACACACTCTTTAAAAGAGATTTCTTCTTGCCTCTGTTCATTTGCTTGATAACAGTTCAATGGATGGCATTCTATCAACCACACTTTGCTGTTGTTCTTTACTGATGTAGTGGTGGGTTAGGCCACTCCTTCAGAGATGGTGACTATGATTGTTCTGCTTTCTTTTATGAATCTGGGACAGTTCTAAGATACTGCTCCATGGGAGAGATTTGGGTATATCTAGGCTCCCTCTTAGCGTCCCTCTTCTGTGATGGGCCAGCGGGAATCATCTCCACGTAAGAAGTCTGAACAGGGGCTCAAGGACTCCTTGAGTTGCCTGTGTCTGAAGCTCTTGCCTGCCAGCCCTGATTTGAGCCTTAGTCACCAACCTCAACTCACATCCTCAAACTTAAGCCCACGCAGCCCTCTTTCTGGAGCTACTCTAGCCTTTTCTCGTTGGATCTCATCCCTCTTTCTGGAGCTACTCTAGCCCTTTCTTGTTAGATATCATCCTGCTCACATCATGTCACCTGTCCTGTCTCTGAAACCCCTGCCCTTTTCATCCAGCCATGGCCTCACCTGGCAGTTCTCCATCCCAAACCTTCACTCAAAGCTGGTGGAGAGATAATAGCTGCAGAGGCTTCTTGGAGACTCCATGACCACTTGCCTCTGAGGCTTACATGACACTGTCTCTCCATGATGGTTCATAACTTTTTCTCCTGGGCTCTTTCCTCAAAAGTTTTCTCTGTGAAATAGCTCCTCCTTAGGTGTGTGTGGGTGAACCCAGGTCTTCATGGGAACTAGGGAGAGGAGGGTGTAGGACCTGCTGATTGAGAATGGGAAGGGGTTAGAAAGCATCAAGCTATAGTCCTGGGCCAAGGCAGGGGAGATAGAGAGCTTGAGCCCAAACCTACAGAGCCTAGGGAGGGGGCCTGCGGCAGGGTCCAGGCAGGGGAGGGTAAGGCTTATAGGGTCATATGAGTTGCTGCAAAGGGGACTTTGGAGGAAGAGTAGATAGGCTAAGACCTCTGCCTGTCCTTCCCAAAAGGCTCTGAGGTTGGGCTGCACCTCATTTCAGAAGTTGGCTTTAGGTCCTTATCTGCCTATTCCCTCTTCTGTCTCTGTTCGCTCTTCTCTAGGCTTCTGTCTTAGACTTCATTTATGTCTTAGAATAGAAGCAAATGTCATCCAAACTGGAGCCATTTGCCCCACAAAAGCTAAAGATTTCCTAGGGTTCCAGGCTATAATCTGGAGTCTTCTGCCTCCTATTTCTCTCTCTGAGCCTCTGACAGGCCATTTTCATGCCACATGTATTTCTGATGTTCTCAGTCTCTGCCCCTTAAACTAGTCATTATTTTCCCCAAGCTTCTCTCCTCCTCTTTATCCTCCCCCCTGCCTCCTCCTCCTCCTTCTCCTCCTTCCTCTCTCTCTCTCTCTTTCTCCCTCTCTCTTCCCCTCCACTTCCTCTCCCTCTCCAGAGAGGGAAGTCTAATAATCTGAGATCTGTCTGCACCTTTATGGGACTTGAAAAGGAAGTGGGCAGGGAAATGGAATGTTTGGAGTGGGGACTGGATGGGGCAAAAGAAAAGGGAGGAGTTGGAGTAGGGTGCCTCCCAGGAGTGGGCGCTCTTCCCATACTGAGGATGGCCCAGGGAGAGAGGTATGGGCTGTAGGCTGGTCTCAAAAGGAGAGGACTGTGGGTTGGACCTATGGTTGGTACCCTCCCTCCAACACCACTTCCCCCAAACCCTGCAGGGCTCAAGGTACAAGGCAGGAAGGCTGGCAGCTTTTTTTATAGGCTCCAAATTGCAAGGAGGAGGCAATTAGCCATCAGTAGGTCAAGGGGACCAAAGATGGTAGCCTGCCTTTTTAGGCTTTGAGAACCCCCTGCATAGTCTCTTGAAAAGTAGGTATTCTTCTGGAAGCACCTAGGTCCTTATACTTCCCCAACCCCTATTTCCTGCTTCAAAACCAGAACTCCTCCCTAGTAAGACTCCCTCTGATGGGCCTTGTCTTTTGGTTCAATTTGGTGTCTGAATTCCCTCCATTACCAATAGCTTCTTGCATCCCTTCCCCAGTTCCTTTATTAGAGCTTGACCAAACCATGAGCTTTGGTGGTGGAGCAAGTCTTCAGAGGTTACATTTGTTACGGGATTAAGTTACTTCATACTTCTCATATGGACTCGTGAACATTTGGATCTCTCCCTTAAATCTTGGGATCCTAATCAATATGTATTATTGGTATTCTCCCAGACCTAAGGGTTGAACATTCTAGCCAAACATGAATTTAGCAGATGGAAGCTGATGTCTTTCTGTATCAAAAATAAAATCTCATTTTCAATTGCTGTGAATCGTCCATTCATATATCTTTAACCCATGTTTTAACCTCAACCATAGCCTATTTCTAACTCAAATCCCAAACTCTGTTCTAACCCAGTTGTAACTAATCCTAGGTCAATCTCAACCTAGCCTTCAGGTTAGCTGTAGATGTATTCCTAAACATATCTGTAAATGAAACTAAAATCCTATTCCTTATCATAACACAAATCCCAGCCATTAACTCTAGCCTCAGTTCTAGCTATAATTTCACTTTAATGCCAAGTTAAACTCCAACCCCAACCTCAAATCTGACCTCAACCTTGTTTATAATTTCAACTGATCCCAAACTTAACCTCCATTCCAGCTTTCACCCCAACTCTAACATCAGCTCAAATTCAGAACCCAATTAAAGCCTCACCCTTTACTCCTTTCCTTTCAGTCTCTCATTTCCGCATCCCACCTATTCTCCCCTTCACCTACCACTGACCTTCTATGCTTTCTTCTCACTGAGCCCTCTTTTTGGACTACTCTGGCCCAAGAGTGAGGATGTCGGCTATCTCCTACTTAGGCCCCAGAAGTATCAACTAAGCCAAATCCCCATGTTTTTCCAGGCCTCTGTTTCCCCATCTATAAAATGGGAATAATGATCTCTGTTCTCCAGAGGGCACAAGACAATCCCATAAACCTCAAAATAAATAAGGAAATGAGGATATTCACTGTGTATATCTGGGGAGCCCAAGCACCCTGTTTTTGTTGGAGTTCAGGTAGAGGGGTTTGGAACTTAGAGATGTGTGGACTCCTTTGCTTCCTTATTGTTCTTATTTTTCCCAGAGGGATGGGTCCTGACAGCATCCCAGAGCCCCATAACTCTTCCCAAGACTCTTCCCCCCTGTCCTTACTGAGACTCATGTCAGGAGTAAGGGAGGGCTCTTGGCTCCTTTAAGGAAGTCAAGCAGTTGCATGGGGGCCATCATGACCAGCCTCCTGTGGGGCAGTCCTGCAACTAGGGGAGGCACGAGGGGACCAACAGCAAAAGCCAGCTTTCAACTTTCTCCTCCTGCTGGTTGGGACCTTATCCACCCCAGTTCCAGCCTTCCTAGGACTATGTCATTTTATTCACCCGGATGACCAGTCAAGGTCACGGAGGTCATTGTTCTCAAGGCCCCAGTTTATACCAGGTCTACATTAACCCTTCAGGCCTGGCTGCTCTTCCTGGGCATAGGAACCAGGATACCAACCCACCACTCAGGGAAGCACCCACAGAGGAGCTCAGCCTTACTCAACACCCTGCCTCTCTCCCACCTGTACACCATGTGAGGGTGCACATATTCACACAGTTCTCTCTCACCCAGGGCAGTTCCTTCCCTTACTCCATCCCCATATCTCACTCCCTCCACATGCCCTGGTCCAATTTTATAGTTCTCAGTGGACTGTTTTAGATCTGTGTAAGAGGTAGGGGCCTGGATCCCCCGTGACACCTTTGGCTCCCAGGGGTCCCAACACTTGTGAGAGTCCTTGAGTCAGGCATGGGTGGGGGCGCAGTTGCAGGGTGTGATCCATTCCTTCATATACTCTTCTTCTCCCTCTTTCAGCACAGGAGGCCCTACTCCCTTTGAAAGACCAGAGGCCTCAAGGGGAAGGCGGGCTGGGCATTCCTGGATCCCTTTCATCTGCCTGGCTTTCCTTTCAGTCCCAGGTGCCAGCATGGGGGAAGGTTCCCCTTCCCTGGTGTACCTTCTCACAGACTTCCTCCTAGAAGGAGTCCCCCTGGAGGGTCAGGGATGTTTGGAGGGGGCGGGACTTGGACAGCTGGGCCTGCACTGGGAGGGGTATCAGACCACCGCCTCTCCTGGGCTAGTGTTAACTCTTCAAGGCCTGGCCTCTCCTCCTCCCCAGGCCTGGCCTCTCTTTCCTCTTTCTCGCTTCCCCCAGGGAAGGAGGCAGTAAATGAGTGGTGAGGGGAGCTCTGTGGACGCTGTCAAATGGGGCAACTGTTGTCACCCCGAGGATGTGGCCAGGAGGAAGTGGAGGTTTAACAGGTGCCTAATTACAAGTCCTGCTGGCAGCCCTGCACCACTCTCAGGACAGGGAAGAGCTTGGGTGAGGGCTGGGTAATGCCTGGGTAGGCTATCCTGTCACCCCGCTAATTAGAGTTATTGGGGCTCCTCCCCAAGGCGGGGACCAGGCCCCCTCCCTCCCATAGAAATAACTCTGGCTGCTCCCCAGCTGGCCACTCACTGCACCTTCCTGCCACCCCGGGCAGTGTCTGGGCCCTCGGCTCCCCCTCCCTCCACCTGCCCCTTCCACCCACCACCACCAGCCCACAGGAACCCAGCTCAGGCTCAGGCGGAGGAAACACCAAGCCTAGAGACATGGGAGTTCGAGGAGCTTTCCAACTTCTACTCCTGTGCCTGAGCCCAGGTATGGGGCTGGGCAGTGGGCAGGGATGCCCAGCATGAGGCTAGGTGGGCAGGGAAAGGGGCAGCAAGGACTCACAGAGGAGCCTCAAAAGCGGTCTGCAAGGTCCTGGGAGGGGACCACCCACTCTCACCCTGCTACCACCCTGTTTTGGATACTGCCAAGGGGGCCTCTCTCCAGGAGAACTTGTGCCTGAAGGTTTGGGGGAGTGTCTGTGTACAGAGGTCTTTGAGTGGATCTTCATGGTGTCTAAGACCCTGTGGGGCTCACACATGTGCAGGTGCCCCACGTGCAGTGTTCATGCTGTTAACTGGATGACAGGGCTTGGTTGGAGTTACCTGCAGGAGTCAGAGGTCGGGTAGAAGTCAGGTGAGCAGTAGCTCTGGGTGGGGGTTGAGGAGGAGCCTGGGGAGGATCAGTTTCCATCAGAGAGTCTGTGTGTTGTTCGCAGGGGGGTGGGGGCTGCTCTCCCAAAGCCAGAGCATGGGGCAGGGGAATTGCTTACCTTGAAAGGGCTAAATCTGGATGAGTGGGTTGCTTCCATTGGAGAGCCCAGGTCTGAGACCCTAGCTCTGGGTCCCCCTGTGCTGTGAGAGTTTCAGGTTTGTGACCTCTCCAAGATGAGAGTGGCAATAGACGGCTATTTCCAGAACCTCCCCACTATGCTGGGGTGCTTCTGGAGGGCAGAGATCAGGTGTGGATGCTATGGCTGCCTGCCCAGGTTGGGCAAGTTCTGGCAAGAGACATTGGGCATTGCTGAAAATGTCTCGGAGTCCCTCCTGGGGTCTGGATTTAGGATGAAGTAGGAAGGGGAAGGAGAGTGAGGGGGGACTATTTTAGCCTCTGCATGTGTGTATATATGTGTGTGATTCTGGTATTTATGGTACGATGCCTGTGACATACTCTTGGTTTGAAGAGGCTGGCAGAGCCCACTCAGGAAGCTCTGGCTATGCTCTGTAGTGCTGGGACATCTCCAGTGTGTGTCTGTGGGTGTGTGAGCTCAGATGCCATGTATATTTATGCACCAATACCTTCTCGTGGAGCTGCCTTTTCTCTTCTCCCTTCCTTTCCCCTCTCTCACTTTCCTGTCTGGAAACACCTGGAAAATTCAGAAATAATTTACCGGTTGAGAGTAGTTGCTAGGAATGAGGTGGCACCTCCTAGAGGGTAGCCGGCCCTTGGCAATTTTGTTGGGGGTCAATCACCACTGTCTCCTTCTTATTCCTTTCTCTCCCCAAGTCTTCCCAAGCAGACTCTCTCATCCTCTCTGGCTTTCTTCCCTCTCCCCAACCGCCCCTTTCTCTCACATTCCTTGGAAGTACTTCCTCAGTGTCAGAGCAAGAGGAATCATGGTGAGACACCAGAACAACTTCCCAAGAAGAGGGAGGAGGTACAGAAAAGGCTGGAAGCCTTGGGAGGAGGCTGAGAAAGCGTCTAAGGAGATTGAGGAGCTGGGGTGAGGCTTCCTGGTATGGGACAATTGAAGGAAGACACTGAAGCTTAGTGCAGGATGGAAGCACTTTTCTTTCAGCCTATTGCTCCTTCCCAAGCTCCTATTTCTCAATACTTATCCTCCTTCCTGACTGGCCTCCATGGTGTAGGGGGAAGAGAATCTTCTTTGTTGAGGGTTGCTTCCAGTGGCTCTTTCCCGGGTGGAGTCTCTTCTCTCACTTGGGTTCTGGCTCATCCTTAAATTGCCTTGGGCCGTTCCAAGATCTGGCAGATGACATCAGGATCCTTATCTTAGGAATGAGCTGGTGTTCCCTTGGCCTGAGGCTGGCAGAGGCATCCTCTAGTCCCGTTAGAGCCCCAGCAACTGGCCTGCCTGCTCTGGGTCACCCTGGAATCTAACTACCTTAGCCCAGCCAGTGTTGCAGGGGGCAGTTCAGTGATTCCTGAGTCCATGGGGGTGTTGAAAGTGCTCTCGCTGTCCTCTCTGGCTTCACCTGGCAGGTAGGGCTTCTCAGATATGTCTGGTCTTGAATGAGTGCATCTGAAATCATATGAGCGTGCAGTGGGCGTGTCTTCTGGATTATTGTGTTTGCCTGCAAATGTGCGTCGGTGTTTGTATAGACCTGACAGTGTCTCTGTGTATAGGAATGGGGGACTACATAGGTATGTGAATGCATTTTGAAGGCTTGAAAGAATGGTTATGTGTTGGTATGTAGGTAAACTATGACACTGTGTAACTCTGTGTGTGTGTGTGTGTGTGATGCTACATGTACAGTGGTCCTGAGCCAGAGAAGGACAAAACAGAATGATTGCTGAGACTTGGGACAGGAACTCCAAAGTACATGTTGACTCAGAAAAGGCTGTAGATGGAGACTGGATGAGGGGCCTGAGAAGGGAGTATTGCTGGAGGTTGGGAGGCAGGGTGCTGAGTGCCCAGGGTGGGGCCCTGGGTCCATCCCCCCTCTTATCCCTCTATTGGTCTAACCGGTTGGGGCTAGTGCTTGCCTTGGGGCTTCAAAGAAGGGAGGGAGAGGAGCTCAGCCCTAAGCTTTTAGATCCTGGCTTCTAACCTTGGCCACCTGCCTCTGACTCAGTGGCAGGAGGGGCCTCAGTGTGAGCGAGTATATGGGAGTGACTGTACCTGAGCCACATAGTCATACAAGGGGTAGGACACATGAACTATAATGCCATACATTGTGATGCAAAGCTCATGCTACAGATACATGCTGCCTTACTTCTAGGCAGACGCCATCACTTCCCATCACATATGAACATAGCCAGGTCACTGTCTGACAGTGTCACCTAAGGGCACATACTATCACTTAGAGCACACAATGAGTAAGGCACACATTGTCACATACTATACAGAGGCATACAGCAGCAGATACACACAGTCATACCCATACATGTACACAAATACTGACACACAGACACAATCTGCTTTTCAGGCTAGAAAGGGACCCCAGAAATCATTGTGTCCATCCTTGTGCTTTTGAGCAGGAGCACTTCCTTTGGCTCACACAAATGGCCTTTAATGAGTCATATTCTTCCAATGGAGCAAATAGCCACTCTGGGTGCTCCACATGCCTACACACACATATGCACATACACACACACACACACATGAACATCCATACTACCATGTAAATATATAAGCAGATATCCCACATGGTAATGTGCATGAATATCTTTGCAGCTACAAATACTCATAAGCATACAACATACATATGTGTATATATTCATACATAAATACATATACACAGACAATAATGTATACATACAAGCATACATCACAGCTATGTGTTTATAAACAGTATTCATATATATACCTACATAATCGTAGAATATATATATAGGCCAACAAGCATCCATAGACACGGCTGCATGAATAAATAAGTCACACAAGTATGCACAGACATGCCTATCCCAGTTCATGTGCACACACGTGCACGCGTACACACACACACACACACACACACTAGGGTAGGAGCACCCTAGGAGAGCCCCACCAAGCCCTGGGTGACAGCTGACAGAAAACAGTGAAAGAAGAGACTGAAGCTGACTGCTGAAACTCTGGCTGTGCTTTCCTTCACTCCATCTGTTCTACCTCTACCCTAGCACTGCTATCTGCTGTGCGGATCAACGGGGATGGCCAGGAGGTCCTGTACCTTGCAGAAGGTGATAATGTGAGGCTGGGCTGTCCCTACATCCTGGACCCTGAGGATTACGGTCCTAATGGGCTGGACATCGAGTGGATGCAAGTCAACTCAGACCCCTCACATAGAGAGAATGTGGTGAGTGCCTGGGTGCAGGGTTCCCTTTACTCTGTACTTTGTGATGTCTACCTGTTGGGCAGCCAATATCCTGAGGGGAGAATGAGAGAAATTTAGGAAACCAAGACCCTGTCCCTCCAAGGCTTTTCAGGGAATGGTTCATAAGAACTGTGCAGCTGGGAATCAAGCTAGCCAGGCAGTCTCCCTCCTCCCACTCTATTCCAAAGGAAAGATGAGGTGTGGTCTCTGTCCTCAAGAAACTCCCAGCTTGACCTTATACTTCTCCAAGTAATCTCATCTGAACTCACCTGTTCTGTTAAGAGGTCAGTGGATCAGGCATCATTATTACCATTTTGAGCTGGGAAAACTGAGTCTCAGAGTTTAGTCAATTGCTCAGAGCAGTTGGCACATCTGCGGCTCTGCTTGTCTCACCACCTTTATTTTTCTCTCTTCTTCCCAGTTTCTTAGTTACCAGGATAAAAGGATCAACCATGGCAACCTCCCCCATCTGCAGCAGAGGGTTCGTTTTGCAGCTTCAGACCCCAGCCAGTATGATGCCTCCATCAACCTCATGAACCTGCAGGTATCTGACACAGCTACTTATGAGTGCCGGGTGAAGAAGACCACCATGGCCAGCCGGAAGGTCATCGTAACTGTCCAAGGTATGGCCAGATTCCCGTGGGGTCCCCTTCACTAGGCTTAAAGGCTAAGGCAGCTTGGCTATTCTGAGCCTGCTCTGCCTCTAGCCTGGGTCCTGGCTCATAATTGTCTGCCTCCGTGCAGCTCGTCCTGCAGTGCCCATGTGCTGGGCTGAAGGCCACATGTCAAAGGGCAATGATGTGGTGCTGAAGTGCTTTGCCAATGGGGGTTCCCAGCCCCTCTCCTACAAGTGGGCCAAGATCAGTGGGCACACTCACCCCTACCGAGCTGGGTCCTACCACATCCAGCACAACTTCCAGTCTGAGCTCTCCTATCAGGAGTCCTTCCACAGCTCCATAAATCAAGGTAAGTGGGCCTTGGGGAGGGTAGACAGAGAATGCATACATGATCAGGGACTCTGGGACCAGTTGGGGCTTCACTGGCTCATCAGTGGTACCAAGTCAAACCTGGAACCATGTGGGAGACTGCTCCTGTAGGCCTGTTTCAACAGCTGCTATTGAAGGAAGAAGAGAGGCAAAAGTGGGGAATCAGTCAAAAGCAGTATAGGTAATTTGGAAGGAACATGGGCTTCCATGGAAAGAGTTGGGATTGAAACCTGGCTGGGACATTGGCTGAAAGTGTCCAACAAGTGACTTAACTTCTCTGAGCCACACGGAAAGGGAATAGTAATATCTACCTTTCCGAGATCTATGAGGATTAAATGGGATGAGGTGTATGAAATTTCTGCATATAGAAAAGGTGCATAATATCAATGATTAAATAACAGAGTTAGAAAGGACCTTAGTGCTTTTCCGGTCTAATCCTGTCTGCACTGTACAAATGAAGAGAGGGAGGGGATTTTCCCTAATGTTACAGAGTGAATTAATGGTGTCTCTGTCTTGTTGCTGGGAGAGGGGTCCTTCCTTACTTCTGTCTCAGCACGGGGAAAGTGACTTACCTGGAGAGTGGAGTGGACCTGTGTGTGGGTACACCTGCATACATCTTCCCTCTTTTCAAAGTAGCATTCCATCCCTCACCCCACAGAGGCTGAGGATGTGGTGAAAGCTTTAAGATATCAGATCTTCTGCTTTACTATACCCTTCTGATGCTCCTCCAATTTCAGGCCTGAACAATGGGGATCTGGTGTTGAGAAGTGTCTCTAAAGAGGATGATGGACTGTACCAGTGCACAGTGGCCAACCACGTGGGCTACAGTGTTTGTGTAGTGGAGGTGAAGGTCTCAGGTAGGTGCACTGGCTCTGAGGGTCCTTGGCTGGGAGAGTAGGGCTAGAGGGAGGCAACTGAGTTTTATTTTGTGTGTGTGTGTGTGTGTGTGTGTGTGTGTGTGTGTGTTTGTGTCAGTCCCACCACCACCCCAAGCACTGGGGATGGAACCAGGACCTGGCACATGCTAGGCAAGTGCTCTACCACTGAGCTGAGTTGTATTTTGGAGTCTTGGCTGACTGTCTTTCCAGTGCTAGTGTAACTAACTGGAAACCCTGGGTTAAACATGCAGACATAAGGGATTAACTTGCATCTCCCAATACCTTTCTCAATAGGTATCCCAGGGCCTGGTAATCCCCTGGGCTCCTGTCCCTCTTTCCCACAGACCCCTGCCACTGCCCCTCCTGGTTAGTTAGGCATCTATCAGGCTGCCAGAAACTTGATCCCCCCTCCACTTCTCTCCACAGACACTCGGCGTGTGGGAGTGATTATCGGGGCCGTGCTGGGCACTTTGCTCATACTGGCCAGCCTGACGGTGGGCATCTGGGGGCTCATCTGCTGCTGCTGTGGAGGCTCCGGGGGTAGTGGCGCCCGCGGTGCCTTCGGCTATGGCAACCGCGGGGTCGGCGGAGGGGCCTGCGGCGACTTGGCTAGTGAGATCAGGTAAAACCTGATGCATGCTGCATGCTGCTGTGCCACAGGGGACCGGCGCCCTGCCCTCTTCACCCCTGCCTGCCACCGGCCGGCTGGGAACCCCATCCCAAACCTGCCCGCCATCACCACGGAGTGCTGGGACTGCAGCGTGTCGACCTGCACCTCGTCGCATGGCTTTTCTTTCTCCCTTTCCCCTCCCAGCCTCCACCTCTGCTCCCCTGCCCTTCATTTCTCTCTAGTCTCGCACCCTTTTGTCTGTCTTGTCTAGACTGTAAGCTCCTGGAGGGCAGGGTCTATAGTTTTTCACGTTTCCCTTGTGTTGCGCCGGTGAGAACTCTGACATGCTTATTTAAGAAGAGTTAAGAATAGCGCCAATAACTTATATTAGAAACAAACTAGAAATAAAAATAGAACAAGACTAGCAGTGCTAATGATTGCAATGCCTTGGGAATGGAGGGAAAGATGGAGAAGTTGATGGATAGGAGTTGAGGAGAGCCGCGCGAGAGCGCGCAAGGTCAGGGTTAGTTAAGAAAGAAGGGGAGTCCAGCTCCCGAAACTGTAAGGCTCCCTCCCTATTAAAGGTGATAGTTCTGCGAAACTTCAGAAAGAGATGGAGGGCGCCTGGATGGGGTTGCCTGCCATGGTTGTTCGAACACGTGTGGACAAGTCCTGTCTGGAAGATGGGACGGTGGATCCTGGGATCTCTGCAGGGTCGCCGGCCCAGGAAGGTGCAGAAAGGAGAGTAGGTTGAGGCCAAGGGAAAAAGGCAAGGGGCAGGTGGAGGGAGGTGCGGGAGACAAGAGGTTGCCAAGAGCCCCCAGCTCTGCCCAGGCCGTGCCCACGCCGTGCCGCGGAGGAGCCTGCTCACCCGCCCGCCTGTTGTTTTCCACAGAGAGGACGCCGTAGCGCCAGGGTGCAAGGCCAGCGGGCGCGGCAACCGCGTCACCCACCTCCTGGGGTACCCGACGCAGAACGTCAGCCGCTCCCTGCGCCGCAAGTACGCGCCTCCACCCTGCGGCGGCCCAGAGGATGTGGCCCTAGCGCCCCGCACCGTTGCTGCTGCTTGCGAAGCAGGCCCTTCCCCGGTCTACGTCAAGGTCAAGAGCGCCGACCAGGCCGAAAGCGCCGAGGGGCCGCAGTTGGGCAAAGATGGCCTTTTAGTGTGAGCACGCGCGCCCCGGCGCCGGGTTGCTCCCCGGTCGGGTGGCGGGTGCGGGACTCTCTGCCTGCAGCTGGGGACACATTCGGGCCGGCGCAGACCTTGCTCTCCCCAGACCGCCAGGCTGCTGAGGGGCCGAGGAATTTCCTTCGAGAAAAGAGTAGGACAGCAGAGTCTCCTTCCCCAAAGTGGGAGGAGGCGGGGAAGGTCTGAGGAACGCAGTCCAGAGCCCTCTGGTACCCAGGAGACTCCAGATCTGGAGGTGCCGGGGTTGAGGGAGGGAGGAGCTGGTGGAGTCTGTGTCCGAGAGCTGAAGAGGCACTGGTTGGGTGTTCCCAGCCGGGTGGGTGAGAGTCTGGACTGAATTGTTTTTTGTGTGAGATCCTAGCTCTGAGGCAACAGTGTTAGCACAATAAAGAAGCTTTAAGACTGAAGTGGCTGTTCGGTGTTCCGCGGAGGGGCGGGCATGGGGTGAAGGGATGGGGAGGTTGTGCTTTGCTGCCCTGCCCCATACCTGTATCATCCTCTCTTCTCCTTCTTATAGGGGAAGTCATTTCTGGAAGGGGTCATCTAATCTTACTCCTTCACAATACTGTGGGGGAAGTGAGGTCTCTCAGAATGGACTTTAAAACCAGAAGGTCAGAAGTCAGAAGAGGAGACAGGACTGTCAGAGATGACCTCCAATTTCCCCCTGACCATTCTCTGCATCCTCCTGTCTTCTCCCCTCATTTACCTAATCCCAACCTCTTTTTCTCTCCAAGATGTATTCGTTCCTTCTCCGCAGTCAGGAAAGGGTCCAGAGTCTGTGAGGGTAGAAAGAAAGACCTCAAGGCCAAGGCCTCTAACCCAATCTTCCGTTTATGGGAAGGGAATTAGATTTATTGAGCATCCACTAAGTGCTAGAAGCTTTTAAATATTTTATCTTATTCATCTTTTACTTTAGTTCCATTATACAGATGAAGAAACCTAAGCTCAGGAGTATTAGTTATCTCAACCAAGGCAATAAATGTAGTAGTCCAGAATTTGATCTAGGAGTATTTGACTCTAGGACATCAGGCTGTTTCTCTAAATCTGAATTCCTTAAGTGGCATCTCTGACAAAGGATATTCCAACTTCTTGTGTCCCTCCAGTGGCAGCTCACTAACTCCCAGAGCAGGCCATTCAGCTACTGATTGCCAATATTTAATAACATTTCTTCTATTGAACCCATATAGCTTTGATCTTCTGGTCCAAGTTCTACTCTTAGGGAGCCCAGAGCATCATATTTCCAATTCAGGTGCCTCTAGTGGACCAAGTGGTTGTCTTCCATACAGCCATCTTGCAAGAGACAGAACTGACACCTGTCTGGTGTAGAGGTAGGAGATCTTCAGAAGTGAATAGTACTTCAAGGCCATTTAGTTCTACCTGCCTTGCCCCAGTCACATGCTTATCGACAGCCTAGACACTTTTCTGTCCCTCTTCTCTTGAAAAGAAGCTGGTCTTCCTAATTCTTCCTGCTTCTACCCTAGGGCCACATGAAATGAGGGATGCATGGGTTCCAGAGTGCCTGGGTTTAGGGATCCCTAAACCCTGTCTGGTAATACATAATTAGGAAATGCTGGAGATAGCTTGGGTATTTTGAAAGGGGCAATGGCATTACTGGATCTGCCTTGACAGAACTTGGGAGGAGAAATGAGATAGTAGTGAGACAATGGGAACCAAAGACAACTGGCCTCGCAACTTGGGTGATGGGGTGGTTGGGGAATGGGCAGGGTATGGAGGAATGGGAACTAAGCAAGTAGGGAGCAGAAAAATTCAGGAACGATTTATCCTTTCATATATTTGGCACTTCTCAGATGTCTTATTCACACATAGATTTAGATCTTTAGCAGGACGCTATGCCTGGCACACTTTTGCCCTAAGGCAGGGGGCTGACTAGGTTGACCTGGAAAGGGTGGTACCAGCCTGGGGCACCTTCAGCTCATCCTCTTGCAAGATGGGAAGGGACAGAGGTAACCAGCTGGCTGTATGCATTGTGTTGAGTGATATCATTTTCCCCATTCTGGGAGCTAGAAAGCCTTTCTTAGACTTAGTCTTCACTGAGACGTGGAAACAGTGAGGCTCTGGCAATAGCTCAGCCCATTAAAAAGGAGTGAGAGATTTCAGAGAGAATCTGGAAACAACTTCTGATTAGGTGGCTCAGCCAGAAAGCCAGGGGAGTACCTAAAATCCAAAGCCTCTACCCTGCGCAAAGTCCCAGGGTGAGAGGAAAGGAGCTTTCTGTTCCAAGGATTTTGCTACAGGAACACCTCATTGTTTTTTGTTCATTTTTCTTGTGTGAAACCATGTTCAGTGCTGGAGGAGGGCACTTGTGATAAATATTTATCAGTCGCTTTGGGCCTGGGGTAGGCAGGTGAGCAGGGATGCTCTGGTTGGTAGCATTGCTGGAGTTATATGATCTAAATACTCCCACTGTGGCTGTTTTCAGGCTGTCAACCTGATATTAGTGGCATGGAAGTGGAAGTAAAGTTCAGTAGTACACCATTGTAGTATTTCCACAATTCCGATAGAATAGAAGTGAATAACCTCAAGAGCTTAGATAATAGAGAACTTTAGTAAGATAATCAAATAGGGATGAATTTTCAGTACTTACCACCTTTGTTTTAATGTAACTTATTTAATTGTAAGCTTATGTAATTTACTTTTAAACAGTGACTACACTTAACAATTGGCTTGCAAAATTTAGGACCATGTCACTGGATGTTAGTCAGCTTTGCATCACTGTAACAAAATCCTTGAGATAATGGGCTTCAGAAGAAGAAAGCATTTTTTTTGGCTCATGGTTTCAGAGCTTTCAGTCCATGGTTGCCTTTGGGCCTGTGGCAAAGCAGCACATCATGGTGGAAGCACATGGAGGAAGAAGATGCTCATCTCATGGCAGCCAGGAAGCAGAGAGAAAAAAAGGAAGGGGAGGAGCAAGGGTCCCAACATCCCTTTCTAGAGCATCTCTAGTGATCTAACTTCCTCCCCCTAGTCCTATTTTCTAAAGTTTCCACCTGCTGAATGCAGTGGCATCCACCTATAATCCCAGTTCCTTTGCAGGCTGAGGCAGGAGAATTCCAAGTTTGAAACCAGCCTCAGCAACTTAGTGAGAACTTGTCTCAAAATAAAAAATGCAAAGGGCTGTGAAATGTAGCTCAGTGGTAGAGTACTCTTGGGTTCAATTCCCAGTACCAAGGAAAGGAAAGGAAGGGGAAGTAAGGAAAGGGAAGGAAGGGGAAGGAAGGAAGGAAGATAGGAAGGGAAGGAAGGAAAGAAGGGAAGGAAGGGAAGGAAGGAAGGAAGGAAAGTTTTTACTCTCTCCCTATAGCTCCATAGGCTATTCACACTTTGCCTTTGAGGGACACTTATCCAGACCTTAGCACCAGGCAAGTAGAAGCCTGGCTATAAGTGCTGCTACAAGTGTGGGAATCTCAAGACATTTCTAATTTTTGTCTGTTTTTCCAGAGAGACACAAACTGCACAAAGTCTCTTGTCTCCATTCCTCTTCCTAGTTCTGCCTTTTGCATCTCTCCTCAGAATTGCCAGAGATAATTATAATTCTTTTGGTCACTGACAAATTATTTATTAGGTAATTTACATCTCCTTGGGAACCAAGGCCACTCTTGGATAGTCATCAGAAACCCAATTTATCATCCATAGGATTTCTATGAATTTGCTTCCCAGGTCATCCATCCTTGGGAATTTCATTCTAGAGACTTTTATTTTTATTTTTATATTTTTTTGCCATACTGGGAATTGAAACCAGGGAATTGAAACCAGTATGGGAATTGAACTACTGAACTACATCCACAACCCTTTTTAGTTTTTATGTACGTATGTATGTATGTATGTATGCATATATGTATGTATGTATGTGCTGGGGATTGAACCCAGGGCCTTGTGCATGTGAGGCAAGCACTCTACCAACTGAGCTATATCCCCAACCCTAGTTTTTATTTTGACAGGGTCTTGCTAAGTTGCCCAGGCTGGCTTTGAACTTGAGATCTTTCTGCCTCAGTTTGTCAAGTCACTGGGATTACAGGTGTGTGCCACCACTCGGGCTCGTGGAGACACTTCTGAGTACTTATTGCCTCAGTTCATTCTCTGATTCTCCTCCCCAGATTTAGGAAGTCATCTAGCCATCATCTCTTAATCCCCAAATTCCCAAATGCATTGGAGTCCCAATGAATTGTCTATGCGGTCCTTTCAGAGTAGTGCTTACATAGACATAGCTACATAGATGATAATAAATGTAATGATGCCCATTTAATTTCAGTTATTCTAGGCCTAAACTGTGGTGACTACAGGAAGGAACTTAATTTTATCTTCAGCCTGGAACAAGAGAGTTTGGGTAATTGTCTGTTATCCTTCCAGAGTTAGAAGACTACTAATGTCTATGTGCACAGGCTGTGGGCTGCTGTAGGCAGGGGACTGGATTAAAACTTTAACCCTGGTTCCAAGCTTCCTCAAAGACTCCTCCTTCTGGATTGTCACCCTGATTTGGTGAGTCTGGGAAACCTTGCTCTGGAGTTCACATTCTTCATCTGTCCAGCCCATCTGGAATAATCATTTTGTTTATTCCTGGAGTGTGGAAACAAACCTGATTTCACTCTGTTGCTGCTTCTTGGCCAGGAAGGGTATGCTGGAGGGAAGAAGGGTGGGAAAGAGAGACTGCTTTGGGAAATTTTGAAGAGCTTGTGTGTGGTCACTGTGCCTGTTGGCTGAGAGTGGACAAAATGGCCATCTGCCAGGCCTCTGTGACCATGGTCCTTGGTAACCTTATGGATGCTCTGGGAAAGACAGATGGCATGCGACACTGTGCAGTAGGAAGGGGACTGAAGCCCTTGACAAAGGCCAGAAAATGGGCAGAGGAGGATGGGACAAAACCCCTATGTGAGATGATGGTGGGTCCTACGTGGGCTTTTGGGGGGAGAAAAGAAGGAAGAAGAAAGGAAAATTGTAATAAATATTTGTGAGTGAGCCAGTTGTGGAGTCAGACAGACCTTAGTTCATAATTACTTAATACACTCCCAGAATCTTAGTTTCATCATTCGTGAAATAAAATAGTTGATAGGGTTATTTTGTGTGATGTGCATATTACACAGTCTGGTACATAGTGAGCACTAGCAAATGTCGTATTCCTGACCCTCCACATCCCTAATCTATAATTTCATCTCCCATAAGAGATAGGCCTGGAGACACAGATCTAGCCACACAGAGGTGGAAGTAGGAGGCAGTAGGAGTTCCACAGGGAGAATGGAGCAAGAAGAAAGAAGCCTTGGGATTGAACTTGGAGACAGCACTATGTGGATGAAGGAGCATGGAGTCTAGGAAAAAGCAAGTCTTAAAGTAGGAGAACTAGTGTGTCACCCTTTTGATGCCTGAAGACACTTCTGAGGAGGCCTGGAGTCACATGCAGGTATTAATATTGACAATTATCCTCATTAGTAATAGTGATACTATTAGTAACAGGAAGTACCTGAAACACAAGCTTGACAGAGTCCTGGATGAGCTTCCAGAGTCCTCAGGGCCACCTCCCTAGACCAGGGTGTATCTTCCAGTGCCATTCCCCTTTGACCTGCTCTCCGTTCCTGGAACTCAGGACATAGCTGCTGCCCTCTGGGCCTAGTATCCACTGGGGTGCCCTCTGAAGCCATGACTGCGACACCAGGGAGGCCTGGTTGATCATTCGTAGGATAATAGGTCTTAATGGCAAACATCTTGTGACAAGTTGAAGCCATCCCCTCAAGCAATAGCAACTTTTTTATTCTGATAAGAACCACCTGGTCAACCCTAAAATAATGCTGGACCAGACCATACCTGATCAAGATCAACTGCTTTGGCAGCTGTGCAAATCCTCCAACTATGCAAACCCCCAATCCTTGCCCTCATTCTTCTTTTTTATAAAACCTCAAACTCACTGTCAGACCCTCAAAGACAGGGCTGAGGATATAGGTCCACTTATCTTACACTTAAATACACTGATTAAAGTTTCTTTCCTGCTTTTCACCATTACCTTTTCCTTGTTTTTATTTTGGGGTGGGGAGGGGTTGGACCTGATCAATCAGAATCAACCAGAATCAGGCCTCTGGTCTAGGACTCTGGTAATATCCACATAACTTTCCCCAAGCTGAGGAGATACCTTCCCCGCAGGGTGCACATAGCTTTTCTTCAACTTCATGGGAATCAACTCAATATTGAAAATGGATTCCTCCAGCCCCCTCCAGACCTACACCCTACTTGGGGACTCTCCTCTCAGCCATTCCCTGGCCTGTCCCCTTCTTCTGTCTGCTTGCAGCATTTTGGCCCTTTATCTCCAAAGGCTGGGATTTAGCTCCCATTGCCTACTCTAGCCTCAGCCCCCACCATGCCTCAGCTCCTTGACCAAGTCAGTTTTCCTTGCCAGGAAAGCTCCCCGACCTCCCTTCTCCTCCTCTTTCCTGGCCTGCCTCCATAGGTAGCCAATTTGACCTTGCCCTGTCCCATTATCCCAGTCTCTTCCCTGCTTCCAGACAAAGGAAAGGGTGTTTCCTTCATTATCTTTTTCCTTCCTTAGGAGTACCCTGTCATTCTCTCATCACTATCAGCCTAGGCTTCCCCTGAGGGAAAGGCCCAGTCTCTCCCATTCTGAACATCTGCCCTCTTTTGAGCTCAGAATTTCCTTTTGAGTTGGATGTGTGGTGCACACTTGGAATACCAGCTACTCAGGAGGCTGAGGCAGGAGGATCAAAAGTTTGAGGCCAGCCTTCGCAATTTAGCAATATACTGTCTCAAAATAAAAAATAAAATAGAAAATTCTGGGGATTCAGCTCCGTGTAATTCCTAGTGCTGAAACAACAGCAACTATAAACTCTGTTTGAATTGGTAGATAAAAATTAGAGTGATGGATCAAGTATGTACTAGAGCCTCTTATTTCAATGTGGGGTGAAGATAATAGCCACTGCTTGTGATGACTTCAGGTAGATGGTATGGAATGAGCCAAACATATCCTCTCAAACCTTTCTCTGTCTTTTTTTTTTGTACTGAGAATTGAACCCCGAGGCACTTTACCGCTGAGCTACATCCCTAGAACTTTTTATTTTTTATTTTGGATACAATCTAAATTGTTCAGGCTGGCCTCGGACTTGCAAGCCTCCTGTCTCAGCCTACTGAGTTACTGGAATCATAGGAGTGCACCACCATGCCCGGCCCAAACTCATCTCAAAGATGTGTGTGTAACTTGCTTTCCAGGCCAACAGACAATCAGAGCCAGGCAGGCCTGTGAAATAGTCTCCATAGTGCTCTGGCCCTCCCAGGTAAGGGCAAGCTGCTGTGTCTACAGGCTGGGTCATGGTGCCCCTGTTCCTCTAACTATTAGACTCTGTCAAAGCTCTTCCTTGTACAGAATACAAGTTTCTCACTTGTAACTTGGTTTGTTAAGGACTTGAGGATATGCCATGTTTGTGATTACTGCTATTAAAAAATTGAGCAATAGATCCTTGGTCAGGAGCCTAGCTAGCTATTATAACATTGTTCCTGTGCAGAAATCTGATTCCTTCCTTTCAATAAACATTAGCCTTTCCAGGAATGGAGCACTTGGTCTGAGAAAGTGAGGGGATAGGAGTAATGTCACAGCCAGCTACCCTATCTTCCTACTTAGCCACCTAAAATCTATATGCCAATAACACCCACGTTTAGGCATCCAAACCAGACCATTCTCTTACATTTCATGCTTGTCTGCTTAGATATTTATTTATTGATTGGCCTAAGGGATGGAAAACAGGGGTGCTCTATCTTTGAGTTACATCCCCAGCCTTTTAATTTTATTTTAAAGACAGGATCTTACTAAATTGCCTATGGTGACCTCAAACTTGGGATCCTGTCGTCTCAGCCTCCCAAGTTGCTGGGATTATAGACAAGTGCCCAGCACTGCTTATATATTTAACAGACAGCTCAAATTTAGCATGTCTCCCAAACTACCTTGGATCAACCTTAAATTATTCTACTGTCTTCCCCCTGTCAGTTCATAGTACCTCTGTCCTTTAACTCCTTACCACTCCCCCAACCACATCCAACCAGTCAGGAGACCTTGCTGGTTCGGCCTTTAGAGCAGGGCCAGAATCCAACCATCTTTCCCATTAACTTGAAGCTCCCAGTCACCTCTCATCTCTTGTGTGGGTTACAGCAAGGATTCCCAGGCTGATCTCCATGCTTCCTTTTCCACCTATAGTTTATTCTCAGCAGAGAAGCCAGATTGATAATTAAATCATTTTTTTTCTGCTCAAGCCTCAAAAATGACTTCTCAACGTCAAGTAACTTACATTGATCCCCAGTTCTTCTCTGTCACCTCTCTGACCTGATTTGCCAGTTGTCTCCTTCTGGCTTTCTCCACTCCAGCCTTGTTTCTCCAGCACCTTAGGGCCTTTGCCCTGGCTATTCTCTTTGCCCAGAATGGCTCTAGTCCAGTTCCCCAATGACTAAATCCTCAGCTTCTTCAAGTCTTTGCTTGTCTGTCTTCCTCTCAGTGAGGCCTATTACACCCTCCCTTATCCCCCGACTTCTTTCTTTAATTTGCAGCACTATTCCTTTCTAACACGGTTTATAATTTATTTGTTGTGATCATTGCTAATTGACTCATCCCTTCTTCCCTTGTATTATCAGCTCCACAAAGTGGAGGCACAAGGCAAGAATCTTGGTCTGTTTTATTCACTACTCCTAAAAAAAATGCCAGGCATGTAGGAGGCACTCAATAAATTTCTTTTTATCCCTTCTTCTCCTGCAGTACTGGGGATTGAACCCGGGAGCATTCTACCACTGAGTTACAACCCTAGCCCTTTATTAAAATTTTGAGACAGGGTCTCACTAAGTTTCCCAGGCTGGGCTTGAACTTGTGATCCTCTGCCTCAGCCTCCCAAGTAGAATAAATATTGTATTAAAGAAAGAAAAAGGATGGGTGAGATGGACCACCTGCAACAGGAGTTAATCTCCAGGCCTGTGGCCCCTGAGAAGGTAAGAAATTAGTGAGAAGCAGCCCAATCTGTTCATGAATTTCCTAAGATGTTCAGAGTGTTATCTTAGTCCAGCCTATTGATTATTCTGCCTGGAAAGGGGAGATTTAGCAATGAAATTGCCTAACCCATTGGCTTCCTCATTGAAAGGGATGTCTAAACAGTGGCCATGTGTCCACTTGCACATTCCCCACCCTCTGTGTTCACTTAGTTAGCAAGTATGTTTGGTAATGAACTTACTCTATGTGAGTGGTAGGACTAGGGTATTAAACTCGATTCTTCCAGGAGCAACGAGTCTCCCAAGGGAGATCCTTAAATGCATTTGGAGAAATTTAAAAATGGTGCATACAACTGTTGACTCAGCTTCCTGGAAAGAATTGATGCTATGAGATCATTTGAGGGAAGCCTTCAGCAAGTAGGTGTGCCTGGGGTTGGGCCTGTAATCATTTGCTTAGAAAGCAAGATGGATCAGGAAGTATATGCCAGGGCTGGGAGGTAGGGAGAAGAGCCTGGACAAAGGATAAAGGAACATGAGTTTGTCAGGTTCAGGGGACAGACAAAAGCCCAGTCTGGAATGGAGAGTGTGAATGGGCACTGCTGATAGCTGTCAGCTCCATCTTAAGGCCCCCGAGAGCTAAGGCCTGGGTGGGGGGAGGAGAAAAGTGTGTCTGCCAGCCAGTATGATCCCAGCAGACCATCTGGCTCCAGGCCAAGGACCCTTACTTTTGCTGTTCACTGCCCACTGAAGCCTCATCCCTCTATCACTCCAGCTTTCTCTCATCTACCCCAGGATTCCACAGAGCAGACAGTGCAAGAGAAATGCTCTTCTCTTCAGTCTACAGAATATGGTTGATTCAGCCCTGCAGGAATGAGGCCACTCTGATTGAGGTTATGCTGGCCCCCAGAGGCAAAGAGACAGTGGTGGTGATGGATGTTTGTGCATCCCTCAAACTGGGTGGTTGGGCAACCTCCCAGGGAGCTGGGTGGTGAGGGAGGAGTACATTCACTGGGGATGATGATGGCCAGATGGACACGGCTTCTAGGAATAGGACACTACAGATCACAGAATCCTTCTTTGCAGGCCTAGACTCTCCATGGTCTAGATTCTCTGCCTTCTCCTCCTGCAGGGAACCCATTCACCCTGGGAATGACACAGGACATCTCCAGGCCAGAGTGGCTGAATAGCCAGAAACATTGCCTGTTTCAGCTCTGCTAGCTCTGTGGCTGTGAGCCCCTTACCGGCAGGCACTGGTCTGTAGTAAGCAGCACCCTCCTCACTGTCCAGCAAAGGTGACTCTCTCCAGCCTCCTGACTCTGAGGCAGCTCCTCTTCATGTCCTCCCCACAAAGGGATACCCCAGAGCCTCTGACCTGGTGGTTACAACTTGCCTCTGAGGGACAGTCATGGCATCTAGTGAACCAGCTCCTGTGCAATGAGAAATACATTGTGGCTTCTGTGTCTGGCCATATTCACCTGACCAAGTCACTGTTATTGCTTGGGTAAACTTCCCTTAGATAGAATTGGGGGCTCCACCTGGATATTCCATGGGGGACTCTGAATGCTGTTGGGGTAGGCATGAGGTGGGATGGATTCAAGGGGAGGGTTGGGATCAAGGACAGTCCCCATGTGGCTACTGAGGCAGGTCAAGCACTCTCCACCATTATGAATTTTGGGTTCTGAATGTTCCAGAACTTTCTAAAAATTGGTATGTGGAATTCTGGCCAGGTGGTGGAGGAGTTGACCAGGACACCATGATCCTGGACAAGCTGGGGGGTTGAAGGTTCTGTGGAAGGTCCTGTTCACCCAAAGATGTCTTGCAGTCCCTCTGTCCTCAGGTTCATGATGAAGGAACCTGGCAGATCTGCAGTGTGACAACCTACCTGAATAAAAGCATGTCCCCATTGTACTAGCTGGGACTGGAGTCAGGGCACAGGAGGATTTTTCCCTTAAGTAAACCTCCATTGAAATTATTAGGTTGAAGCATATAAAATTACCTATATATGACTCATTTTTAAACTTGCAAGAATGACAACTTTCACATGATTCATCCCAATATATTGTTCTGCCTCCAAATATTTGTTCCTTTTCAAGCCCCTGTTCCATGATAACTAATGATGAATGAGCTGGGTTTGGTGGTGTATGTCTGTAATTTCCCCAACCTGGGAGCCAGAGGCAGGAGGAGGTTAGCCTTGACAACTTAGTGAGACCCAGCCTTAACATGAAATTTAAAAAGAGTTGGGGATGTGAATCAGTGGTAGTGGTTCCATCCCCAGCACCACAAAAACAAATACATAAATATAAATACAAATATAAATATAAAACAATGAATGAGCTCTCAACTTCACCTTACAGTGAACTCTTCTGTGGGTATTTCTAGTTTGTGTGCATGGCACCTCCATTTGCCTGGTTGCTCAGGTCAGACACCCTGTGGCATTCTTGACCCTCCTTTGAACTGAGGCTACCGAGCACTGCCTATTCTAGCTCCCATGTATTTTTTTGTACTCACCCACTTCTTTCTTCTCCCTGTGTCCATCTTGATCCCAAGCTACTGTCATTTTCTGCTAGGTTTGCTGCAATTACTTCATCTTCCTGCTTTCCTTCTCCCTACTTCAATCTATTCTCCACACAGCACCAGAGTGACTTTTTAAAAAGTCTGATCATGTCTTTTCCTTTCTTAAAGCTCTTTAGTGGCCTCATTTTACATTTATAATTAAAATTTAAATCTTACCATGTCCAACTAGGCCCTACTTGACCTCTGCTGTTGTCTCCTCCCAGGGTCCCTCTTGCTTATTACCCTCTGGCCATGGGGACTTCCCTTGCGCATTCACATATGCCAAGGTCTTTCCAGAAGGGCTTCCATACTTGTTGGTTCCTCAGAGTGTAGGCCCTCCAGACTCTTTGCTTTATTAATTCTTACTCTCTCTGCTGGTTGCAGCTTGAATGTCCTTTCTACATCTAGCTATAGCCCCATCCCTTTCAATGTTTTATTTTGTGACAAGATCTTGCTAAGTTTCCCAGGTTGGCCTTGAACTCAAAATCCTCCTGCCTCAGCCTCCTGAGCAGCTGGGAATACAGGTGTGCATCACCATACACAGCCTCCCTTGTTATTATTGCTCAAGGTTTTCGGTTATTTTCTTCTACAGAGCTTAGCACAATTTAAATGAAACCTTTGTGCTTATTCATTCAGTGTCTGTCTCTCCCTACTTGATTGCAAGCTTCCTGTGTGCAGAGATGTTTGTCTAATTCACAGCTGCATTCCCAGTGTCTCTGGCACATAGTAGGTGCTTATTAAAGGTGGACTGAGACAATAAACCCTGAGGATAGACATCTCAGTCTTCCAGGAAATCAGGGTCTATTGTGCCAAGTTTGACTTCAGCCCTCTTGTGCTGTGCTACTCCTGAGCTGCAGTGAGAACTGGGGGTTTGCTCTTAGTCATTGGCGGGGTTGCACCGGCTCTCAGATTTAGGAGCTAGATGGGAATTATGATAGAAAAAAAGTTCATGGTTAAGCTGGACAAGGTGGTTGCACATCTGTGATCCTAGCTACCCTGAGGGCTGGGGCAAGAGGGATAGTAAGTCCAAGGCCAGTCTGGGGAACTTAGTGAGACCTGTCTCAAAATAAAAAATAAAAAAAATCTGGGTGTGGTGGCACTTGCCTGTAATCCCAATGGCTCATGAGGCTGGGGCAGGAGGATTGCAAGTTCAAAGCCAGACTTAGCAATTTAGTGAGGACCTACGCAATTTAGTGAGACTCTCAAATTAAAAAATGAAAGGGCTGGGAATGTGTCTCAGTGTTTAAGTGCTCCTGGGTTCAATCCCTGGCATGAAAAACAAGCAAACAAACAAATAATACACACAGGACTGGGAGTGTAGCTCAGTGGTAGAGTCCTCTGGGTTCAATCCTCAGTATCAAAAAAAAAAAAAAAAAAAAAAAAAGGCAAGGGAAGAGTCCTTATATTCAGGCCTGCCCTTAACATTTATAATTATAAATCAAGCTAACAAATTCTTACATAAAATTATTATGTTTTTTCTCTTTCTTTTTTCAAATAAACTGCAAGGTCACATTTAGATTCAGAAATCTTGGACTCTTTGGGCTGGGATTATGGCGCAGTGGTAGCGTGCTCGCCTAGCACGCATAAGGCACTGGGTTCGATCCTCAGCACCACATAAAAATAAAATAAAGATATTCTGTCACCTACAACTAAAAAATAAACATTTAAAAAAAAAAAAAAAAGAAAAGAAAAAAAAGAAATCTTGGACTCTTTGAGGTTTCATACCAAAACTTGGTGGTGCAGGAAAAACTAGTCCCTTGCTCCAGGACCTAGGATAGACCTCTTCTCTTTCCATCCACAACTCCATCCCACACTGTGAAGAGCTTTGCCTCACTCTCTTGGATACTCTGAACTTCATCCACATCCCCTTTCAAAACTATCCTCAGATCTTAGGATGATAGGTGGTTTGGCCTATCTTTTGCTGGATGAACCCAGGAAAGCAGTCTCTAAATTACCATTTGGAGAGAAAGTCCTAAGATCCTAGAGTGTGATCATGAAGTCAGGAGGGGGCTCCAGGTGAGTGTCCCTGTGGTGTGTTTCTCTTGGAGGAAACCAGAGCAGGCCTCTGTAGCACAAGCCAGAGCAGTGGCCTTTTTGCTTTGGTGTGAGGGTGACGCTCTATGTGCTTATGGTCTTCAGAGATAACTGCACAGAGAAAGGACAGACAGGCATCCTACTGTGCTTGTCCTGTCATGGCACAGCCTCTAGAAGAATAAACTATGCATTAGCTGTTGTCCAGACTTGGTTGAGGTGCTGTCTGCTAATTTTGGCCTTCTGTTTTGAATTCCCTCTCAGACGAGTGATGGATAAGAGCTCCATCATCTCCTGACTGTCTAAGCTTCAGGCCAGTGGGTGGACCAAGAGCCTCAGTCCTCCCTTGCCCTTCTTGTCCTTTTTCCTGGAGTGGCCAGACCTGTGGGTCAGTCCCTCCACCATCTGCATCTCTCATGTTCTCATTCTGCAACATCACTGCACATGTGTGTTCAGGGCTGGCAGAAGTCAAGGCTCTGAGTATGTGTGAAGATTGTTAGGAATTTTCTGGAAAGGTTAGGCCATAGGTTATTGTTATCAATAAGGGGAAAGGGAATCCCATGGTATTTCTGAGCAAGGAAGAAAGAGGGCCAGACTACCAGGGGTTGTGGCTGGAAGGACTGGGAAGTAATGGGTCTTGAACCTGGTCAGCAGAACCATGGTGAGAACACTGGAGCTCTGAGCTCCAGACTGAAGGTGGGCACCTGGTGAGTGGGCTGACCAGTAGGCAGGTAGGGAGAAGCAGGTGGAGCTCAGAGCTCCTCATTTTCTGTCTGGCTAGGCTGAGTTTTAGTGACTTTACCCGACCTTGGAAGACTCTTGAAGACCCTTCGCAGCCAGGGGGTGCAGCTTGAAGGCCAGTGGGGGTGCTGGCAGGCAGGACTGAGCACACCAACATGCATGCAGGCCTGTAGGCCAGACTCCACCCTGGGAAGGTGGCTCCAGCCCCAGCACTTGTGAGCAGACTGTATTTTTCTTTAGGGGGAGCTGAAGACAACCTATAAGCCTGTGATGTTTCCAAGTTCTGGGAACAGTTAAAGAAATCCCTGCTGCTCTGGCAAGACCTGTCCCAGGAAACTACCAGTCCACACCTACATTTTCAGTTCCTGTCAATGAAAACTTTGGTCCTAATCCAGAGCTTTTCCCCTTTCACCATTTTCTCTGGGGAACCAGTTGGCCCTCACTGGGGCAGAGGTCTCCCAGGCTAATTTATGTCTTTGAGCTTGTGTTGGGAGCTGGTTGCTCACTAGTGTCATTTGTTGGTGTGACTGTGAGCCCTTTGAGGACAGGGGCAGTGATGCTACTGTTTAGTTATCTCTGAAACTCTATTGATGCTGATATCCTGAAGGTGCTCAGCATATGCTTATTGAATGAATAGATGGATGCTTTTCCTGTTCTACAGATTTCTGTTCAAACTTTTCTTTCTTTTTTTTTTTTTTAATATTTTTTAGTTATAGATGGACACAATGTCTTTTTATTTTATTGCTTTGTATGTGGTGCTGAGGATCGAACCCAGGGCCTCACGCATGCGAGGCAAGCGCTCTACCGCTGAGCTACAATCCCAGCCCCCAAACTTTTCTTTTTTTGATACTTTATTATTTTATTTTTTGAGGTACTGGGAGTTAAACCCAGAGGACCTCTACTACTCTGCTATAACTCCAACCACTTTTAAATTTTATTTTGAGACAGGGTCTCACTAAGTTGCCTAGGCTGGCCTTGAACTTGCAGTCCTCCTGCCTCAACCTCCCAAGTAGCTGGGATCATAGGCACTTGCTACCCGCCAGGCTTGGTATTTTATTTTATTGAACCAACTGCTGCCTCTGACAAGATGTCCTACAATTCCACCCTATCCTCGCCAAAAGAAAGTCTGTGGCCTCAGTGAAGCCAGTCAAACTTCACTGTTTGGCAATTGAATCTTCAGTGAGCAACTAGGGAACAGAAAACTGAACAGAATGATTCCACTCAGGCCCCAAGGTCTGCCTCCCCAAGGCCTCTGGCTTTGTCCTTTCTGTGAACTGGTTAGTCAGCATTGTTTGGGTCTCTGAGCTACCCACAACTTTCTAGTGAATTCTTGTTTACTTTAGTTAAGGTCAGAGTTGATTTCTGTCAAAGAAGCTTGACTTATACGCATGTTTCCCCACTCTTCTCCTTATTGGGGTTTGAACCTGAGGTGGGCTTGACCCCTGAGTTACATCTCTAACCCTTTTTATTATTTTATTTTGAGACAAGATCTCTCTAAATTTCCTGGGCTGGTCTTGAACTTGTGATCCTCTTGCCTCAGTCTGAGTGACTGGGATTAAAGGTTGTTCATTCATTCTTTAATTTATAATTCACTTTTAATATTGGAAGGATCTTAAGAATTGTCTAGGGCAGGAATGGCTAATAGGTTTCATCTTGATTCCTAACTTTAATTGGTTAGTAGGGGTAACTCGAGGATTACATCTGGGCTCAGTAGGAAAAGTGTGTCATAATTAATTAGTTGCATCTGACCTAGCCCTGGAAAGCCAAAGTCTGGATATATGTGCTATGTATTTGTCATTCCTAATGCAACTTCCTACTTAATTTGAAAAGTCTCCAGTCTATGATCTTGCTCTGAGATAGTTTTTCCTTAAGCATATTTATTGAAACAGTGGAATGAATTAAGCACATTCATTGAAATATTATATTTGGATGTTTTCATTTGCTAGAAAGTTCTTCTCTGGTATTTTGGTACTATGTGAAAGGCCGGATTGATTTAGATAAACTAAAGCTAATTCTGACTTTTCCCACCGAATAATTATGTGATTTTTAGGGGTGTAACAATCTCTTTGGGCCTCAGTTTTCCACCTAAGAAATGAAAACAAACAAAGAAATAACTTAGCTGTTTGTGGCGGTACACACTCTATAATACCAGAGACTTGGGAGGCTGAGGCAGGAAGATCACAAGTTCAAGACCAGCCTGGGAAACTTAGCAAGACCTGTCTCAAAATAAAAAGTAAAAAGGGCTGGAGATGTAGCTCAGTGGTGTAGCACCCTCAGTACCCAATACCAAAAGAACAAAACAAAACAAAACAAAAAACCACACTTGAATTGAATAACCACAGATTCTTTCCAGTTTTCAGTTTTAATATCCTATTAATTATATGAGTCAATATCTGTCTCTTAGTGACATGCTCCATTGGACTCAGTTACACAGTCTGGGCTTATGTGATAGCTCTTCAAATATTTGAGGATTCATGCCCCTCTGAATTTTTTGTTCCAGGTTAAACATGACCAGTTTCTTTAATCATTACTCATATGATAAAGCTTCTGAATTTTTCTCCATTATGATCATTCTTTAATGAACACTTAAGTTTTCTAGTGTTCCCTGAAGGGGTGACCCCCAGAGCAGGACCGAGGATAGTTGTTCAGTGCACATATCCTCACTACTGACCCGTGGCTCAGCCTGGTCCTCTGGCACAGAGAGGGGGAGAGGCAGCCATTAAAACTTTCCTGGATCTAGGGATAGTCATATTTGCTAGTTTTATAGGCCCTTCCTTCAGGGTGCACGCAGAACAGGTGCAGGGAGCCATAGAGTCAAATCTGGAAGAAGGTGGTGCTTCCCTGAGAGATCAGAAAGTAACCAAGAACCACTGGACAGAAAAGATATTACTACTTCTTAATAAATATGGAAAGAAGATTTGCCAGAGATGGCATTAATGTTTGCAGCTGTTGTCTTTCTGTCTCCCTGCCCCTCTCCTTTTGGAAAAAAGGTGTTCATATCTTCATTAATGAAATAGTGTTCTCTGCAACTCCTTTACTATGTCCTTTCTCCTTCTCTCCACTATCATGTCACATGACCCCTTTGCCCTAGTAGCTCTTGTGTTTGTCCTTTGCAAAGGCAGACAAAATAAAGTAAAATAAAAATAAGAAGATAGGCGCAGTTTGCATGCCTGTAATCCCAGAGATTTGGGAGGCTGAGGCAGGAGGATTGCAAGTTTGAGGACAGTCTGAGCAATTTAGCAAGACCTTCTTTGAAAATAAAAAGCGAAAAGGGCTGGGAATATAGCTTAGCGCCCCAGGGTCCAATCTTCAGTAACACACACACACACATGCACACACACACACACAATGGAAAAGCAGATTTGGAGAGGGCTCTGGTCTAATCATGAGCCTACTTGAAAGAAGGATGTATTTTTTTTTTAACTTTTTTTGTAATGGGGATAAAACCCAGGAGTGCTTCAGCACTGAGCTATACCCTCAGCCAGCTTTTTATTTGTTTGTTTGCTTATTTATTTTGAAACAATGTCTCATTAAGTTGCCTAGGCTGGCCTTGAACTTTTGATCTTTCTGCCTCAGACTTCTGAGCTTCTGGGATTATAGGCATGTGCCACTGAACCCAGCTCATGGAAATAAGGATGTAAGAGGTCATTCTGGAGCAGTCTGACATCTGAACTAATGGGGGTGGGCTCTCTGCCACTAACACCCTAAGGAAGGGGTGTTCTGAAGACCACAAGTCCCATGTGATGTGACCTCAAGTTCTTTCTGGACGCTTTTCCCTTCCCTTCTCCTTGCTTTGTTTGAACCCAGTCACTCTGATCTTTCTTACTTGGGGCCTTTACATTTTCTGTTCTGTCTGGAGTACCTTCTGCCACTGTATGGCCCAGTCATTCACTTCCCTGGCTCTTCTGTTCAAATGTCACCTTTTCAGAAAGTGACACTTTATCTAAATGGACCTTTCCTCCCCAACATATCATTTCCTTGCCTTTTACTCTGCCTTATCATTCTTCATAGAACAAGCCAACATCTAACATATACTTACTCATTTATTCATATGATATAGAAAATAAACTCCATGTAGGCAAGGGCTTTGTTTGTTTACAAGTGATTCTCCCATGCCTTAAAGTGCACGCAGCATGTGTTGGACCCTCGATTCCTATTTGTGATGTTGTAACTTTAAAGGCATCAATCACAATGCTTATGAGCGTAAAAATTGGTCTCATGGAAATACTTTGTGTTTTTCAATAGAAGGTTAATAAGTCTACTTGTTGACGAGTGAGTCATCAGGGATGGGAACACTAGTTTATTCAAGCAGCGTGGATCTGTTCAAAGAGGCCCTGATGCAGCTCACTACAAAATCACCATGTATGCCAGGTTGCTAAGAGTCACTTTGTGAAGAACAACTGTGGGCTCCACCCCATTTACAACTGCTCTGATCTGAGTTGAGACTCTGGGGACGAAAGGAGGATAGATGGGGAGTGGTGTGTTTTTTCTCCATGGACCCACCTTGGTTCATTGGGAGACCTCGGGCTGTCTTTCTTACATCATTTTTAGGTGCAGGCCAGTTTTGCATGATTCAGTGATCAGGCATGAGGAATGCCTCTAAGTGGCAAGTGAGGGCAGCATCAACAGCCAGGTAGAGTGGGCATGTGCACTGTGCAGGTGGGCTTAGGTGGAAGGTAGTAGGAGAGAAGTGGGTGCAGGAAATGGATGAGAATTACGTAAACCCACGTGAAAATCAGGGGGCCATGAAGTGGAAATCCAGGAACAGTTGAGTGGAGGAGGGAGCCAGTTGTGCTCATCATTTGTGCAAAGTCAAGTGACTTCCTAGACATCAGGGAGAACAGAGAAGATCCTAAGACAGGACTGACATCCTGGTGGAGAGATCAAAGCCACTCTGGGTAAATATTCAAAATCTACCTCTATTTCTTCAACACCTCCTTCCTCTCTATTATTAAGACTTGAGCGAGGCCCCGGAATAAAATCCAGTTAAATTTGGGTGGGAGTTAACTGTGAATTTTATTAGCTACTAATTCCTGAGGGTAAGTTTAGCTTATCAAGATCCCCCCACTCTCCAGTGGCAATAAATAGCCCAGAGCTTTTCCAGATAGATCCACTCAGTAGCATAATGTATTTTCCAAAGATGGCCACAATAACATCTTTCATCCTATATGTCAATGTGACCTTGACAGTCCTTCCATTGAATGGTGGGATCTTTGTCCCTCTCCTTGAACTTGGGTAACTTTTCTGCACTTGCATCTGAAAAGGAAAATGGTAGAGTCTAAAATGCCTCAGCTCCCTCCCTCCATAATTTTCCTTCTGTGTAGCTTTTCTTGGATCTTCACTCCAAGTCTCAAGCAGAAAGACTTATTCTGAGCTCAGCTGCTTTTCTTGAAGTTGAGCAAGAACTTCCTGTTGGTTGAGGCAAATTCAGTATATCTTTTCAGTATTTCAATATATATTTTCAATCACTGTGCAAGAGAGTGAGAAGAGAACCTTAAATGTCACACACCACCCGTCCTCCCCTAGATCCTACAAGAAGGATGAGGGTCAATGGAGATGGTGAGGATGTCTGTTAATAGGATGTTACCAGCAAAATGGCTCTCATTCCAACCATGTGGCATGTCAACCATTCTTGGTCAAACCCTAACTACAAAATATTTTTGAAGAGCCATGAACTCAGATGACTTCTAAGTCCTTCAGGCCAGAAAGAGAAATCCCTGTCCCCCACCTCTCACCTCTACTTACTTGAGACCTGTTCTTTTAACAATTCATCATCAGTGAGTATTGGAATCTCAAACCATAGAGGTTGGGGGCTAGACTGAAACTGGTAGTGTGTGATTAATGTTCTCAGTTAGTTCCAATGTCAGATGTCTTTTAGAGCCCAGGACCAAAGCTGGAGGCAATTCTTTGGTGCTAGTTGGGTAATACTTTATGTACAATTGTGGGGGAATGATGAGTGTCTTGAATAATGAGTGTCTGTGTGATCTTGGAGAACTTCTAGTGTTGTTTTCTGGTAGTATTGGGTTTGAAACCAGGGGCGCTATACCACTGAGCCGCATACCCAGCCTTTTTCATTATCTTTTATTTTGAGACATGGTCTTGCTAAGTTTCCCAGGCTGACTTCAAACTTGCAATGTTCCTGAGCCCCCAGAGTTGCTGGGATTATAGGCATGTGCCACCATTCCCAACCTTCTGGTGTTCTTGAGGGAACATCCTGTTAGCTCCATCTTGGCCAGCAAAGAGAGCCAGGACATGAAAAGTGAGGAGAAAGAAGGGAGGGGTGTGGAAGTTTGTGCCAATACTTTCTGTGCTCCTAGTGCGATGGGTGCCCAGGCTGTTCCTGGGAGGAAGGACAGGAGTGTCATAGGAGGTGTAAATTCTCTGAAGGTTTCCAGGTACCAGCGATGTCCCGGGAACATCACGGGTTTGGGCAGGGAGGCTCCTCATGATGCACCAGTCAGATTTTAATTGTCCCTCATGGAACATTCTACACAAGGGGATTCTCTGTCTCTGCAGCCGCTCGGTCAGTACAGGCGTCCATTTTCTTTTTCCCTGGTAAAGAGATCAGGAAGAAAGTTACCCCTCTAATGTTTAGAATCTGGCATACTTGGTCTGGCCCCAGGCCTCTGAATCCTGTTTTCTGACACAAAGTCACCTCCGACAAAGGGACATCTCTCTTTAGCTTCCATAACCCTGGAAAAGGAAACTCTTTAGGTATAGGAAGTTCTTCTTTATGTCTAATCTTGAGGTGCACCTGTGCTACACATTTAGCTGTAGAAGCTATAGAAAGTTAGGGCTGTGATGGATGGACATGGTTAAATGACCAGAAGCCACATGGCAGAGCTAGGACCAGCCTCTGAACTTCCTGTGTGGAGTCTTTCCACTATCCCAGGTGGTTAGGTCCTCTTTATCCCTTCTCCATGGCCAAAGCTGCTCTTTTCTGAACCTTGAAACATTAGGCTAAGTGAAAGAAACCAGTCACAGAGGACCACATAATGTGATTCCATTTATATAAAATGTCCAGAATACATAAATATATAGAGACTTAAAGTAGATAAGTGGTTGCCTGGGGCTATGGGAGGAATGGGGGAATTGGGGTTATGGGTTTCTTTTTGGGGTAATGGAAATGTTATAAAACTGGTATAGTGATAAATGCACAACCCTGTGGATAGACTAAAAGCCAGTGAATTGTGCACTATGTGAATTATATCTCAATAAAGCTGTTTTGTAAAAACTCCTCTTGCTAGGTGTGGTGGTGTATGTCTGTAATCTCAGAGGCTCAGGAAGCTGAGGCAGGAAGATTTCAAGTTCAAGGCTGGCCTCAACAACTTAGTGAGACTCTATTTCAAAATAGAATTGAAAATGGTTGGGGGAGTAGCAGAGTGGTAGAGTGCCCCCGAGTTCAATACCTAGTGTTGGGGGAGAGAGAGTTGTTCTTTTCTAAGTTTATACCTTCTTTCCATCAATCTTTAGGCCTTTTGGGGTCAAAGGGCCAAGGCTAGACCCTTCCCCTAGCAGACAGGGCCTGCAAGCAGAGGGCAGCCACAGCTGCTCCCCCAACTTTCTTGTCCCCCCCAAGGAAGGACAAACAGGAATCAGTCATATATACCAGCTCCTGCCCTTAGTACTTGGGCCAAGACTCTGCCCTCCAGAACACACCCACCATAATGAGATCTCTGTGCTACTTCTTTGCTGACCCTGGGACCAGGAAGCTCAGGCCACCTGGCATGTAAACGACCATGAAACCAGGTCAGTTTTGTTAGTTCAAGGACAGGGCATCCTGGCCAGAGGCAGGGGCTAAGTTGGATGTAGAGCCCAGAACCTGTTCTGATCTCAGAGTTTTCTATTCCCTCTTTTTCTGAAGACGTGGCTGTATCAGCCACTGGCCAGGGAGAGGCTCCTTTCAGAAGAGGGTTGAGATTCACCCATACTTTCACTTGATAAATATTTACCAATACTGCTTATATTCTAGGAAGCACTGAGCATGCCTCATTGGTAACCCCAGACTTTGCCTTTAAAGGGTTCAGAATTCAGTGTGTTGGAGGTATAAGATATTTAGTTATGTAATTGGGGTAATCATCAGAGATTAAAGAAAGGACGTTAGCCAAACTGATGGTCGGGGTCAGGGAAGTCCTCTGGAACATCCTTACCTCGAAGACTGAAATTAGCCAAATGGAGAAGGGGAGTAGGTGGAAAATCACAGAAAGTAAGAAAGAACAGAAAATGCAAAGGCCTGAAGATGTATGTAAGAGAGTAGCTCATTTGGAGAACTGAAAAAGAAACCTAAGCCAGGCATGCTGGCACATGCCTGTAATCCGAACAGCTTGGGAGGCTGAGGCCAGAGGATTGTAAGTGCAATACCAGCCTCAGCAACTTAGTGAGTCTCTAACCAAATGAGCCAGACCCTGTCTCAAAATAAAAAAATAAAAAAGGCTGGGAATGTGGCTCAGTAATTGAACACCTCTGGGTTCAATCCCTGGTACCAAAAACAAAACAAACAAATAAGAAACTTCGAGTAGCTCATTGTGGTTGGAGACCAAAGTATGAAATAGAGAGGATCAAGAAATGAGGCAGGAGAAGGGGGAAAGGTCATCTGAAGCCTAAGTAGAGGGAGGTTCAGCCTTCACCCTCCTCCCCAGCAGATCCACCTCCTCCACCCATCTCCTGCACCAGCAGGACCCCTACCTGAGCAGAGGCCACAATGCCATGCAAAGAAGAGACCAACCAGGAACAGGAGCAGCGAGATGGGCACCACCACCAGTAGCACATCCTTGTAGGAGGCGTTTCCTGGTGTTGGACATGGAGGGGTAGTGTCAGAGGTGGGCTCTTTACTTTATAATCCCTCCACCATTGATCACAGGCCCATGACTTACCTGCCTCATGATGGCAGCTCTCCCAGGGGATGACTGTGGCCAAGTCCCAGCTGACAGGGTTGGAGACAATGCAGGAATAGGCCACATCTTTATCTCCTAGTCCTAGAGAAACACTCAGCACTTGTCCATCTGTGAAGAGGCTGTGTGGCTCAACACCAAAGCCCATTGTCCCCTCTCGTCGCCAGCTATAGGTTATGTCACTGATGTTGGGGGCCCAGCAGGACAAGAAGACTTGGCAGGTCTTGAGGGGCTGAGCATCCCCTGCTACAGCAATGAACACTTGAACTGTGGGTCTGGGTACCGCATCTGGGCAAGAACAGAAGAGCAGGTGTGTGTTACAGGGATGCTGGGCAGGGCTCCAGGTCTGGGATCCAGGGAAGGCTAGATGGCTCCTCTGACTAGGCCTCTCTTATTCTTGTTTGGCTTTTCATCACCCACAGAACAGAAACTGGTCCCTTAGCCTAGTAACCAAAACTCTTCCTGAAATGGTTCATGTCAACCTTTCCAGCTATACCTCCTGCTGCCCCTTTCTGCCCACACTATTTAATTTGCAGTTCAAACAGGTCATGTTGTTGCATATCTTTCCTGCTTCCACATGGATCATCTGTGCATATATATGCTTTTTGTTCTTGTCCTCTTAGAAAACTCCTTCACATCCTTCAAAGCCCAGCTTGGGTGCATTGCTGAAGCCCTTGACTGAGAAGCCATCCCTGATATTTTAGACATGGTGCTAGGTATCATCAAGCACGTTGTATACCCCTTTTTGTAGTACTTGTCTCGCGATGTGTCAGTCAGCCAACAGGAGATGACAAGCATTTAACTCAGGCAAGAAAATGAGCACGTTCCTAGATCTTGGAGCTTGCAGTTTGGTGAGGAAGACAGATACTGACAAGTGATTATGAATAACTAAGAAAATAATCACAAGGGTGCAAAATGCTGTGAAGGAGTTGCCCAGAGGTAGGGGCTCTGTCTAGTTATCTTGATAACATTCTGTCTCTAGTGCTGTCAAATAGATGCTTGATACCTGGGCCATTGAACAAATCAGTGTCCCGATGTGTCAAGCTGCGGCTCTCCATTCCTATATAGATTGATGCATAAATCCTGAATCTCTGCAGCAATGGGGCCAGTGGGAGGGCACTCTGGTAACAACAGGAGGGCTCAGTCTCTGACAGCATTCCAAAGTCAAGCAGAGTAAAACCTCATTAATGCCAACTCAATCTGGTGGGATTTGTGATATGAAAAAAGAAATGATTTGCTGGGCACACTAATAGTATAAACAAAGATTACAGGGGGGATATTTACACCACTTAAGAGGACAAGCTGCTTCCAAACATGATCAGGCACAGTAGAAACACCCATTGACATTTCTAGTAACTGATCTGCTAATTCAAATCGTTCTTATCTATTGTCAAAGCAGAGCTCCCAAGGACGGCAGCTTGGCAGCTTCCTGCAATTAGTTCTAATCACGCTATGTATTTGGAAGCAATAAAACAGCAATTTCCTTAAAATCTGTAATTCAGATGCTGAGAACAAGGCAGTTGAGAGCTTACTGGTGTGGGTGCTGCATGTATTATCGCATTCAATGTCCTCATTTCACATGTGTGGCAGCTGAGACTCAGAATGGGGGAGAGGTCCCAGGGAAGCCTGCTTGGTTGTGTTAAGTTATTCACTGCACGAGGGCATTGGGCTAACAGGGTCATAGAGGTGCTGAAATCCAGCCAGTATTTTTTTTCCTGAGATGTGCAACCTGGTTCAGGACTTTATGTATCCATAAATGTACACCAATTGCACATCAGCATCCCAAATGGCTCACCCAAGGACCACCTGATAGCTATCACTGGGGTTTGAGGCACCTCCCAAATTTGCTTACAGCCTTTCTCTGTTTCCCTCTTCCCATCTTCTAATTTTCTATTCTTAAATCTGAATCCTCTCCCCCAACCCAATTTCTTCTCTTCTCTTTTTATTTTTTCAGTACTGGGGATTGGATCCAGGGGCACTTAAGCACTGAACCATTTTTATTTTTGAATTTGAGACAGAGTCTCACTAAGTTGCTCAGGGCCTCATTAGCTTACTGAGGCTGCTCTTGAACTTAAAATCCTCTTTCCTTAAGCCTCCCGAGTTACCGTACTGGCCCTTTAAGTTTATTATTATTATTTTGACACAGGGTCTCACTAAGTTACTCCGGCTGGCCTGGAACTTGTGATCCTCCTGCTTCAGCCTCCTGAGTGGCTGGGATTACAGGTGTGTACCACTGTACCTGGGTAGCCCTTAAATTTTGAAATAATTTGTTTTACGATGATGTATGACTGAGACTGAAAAACTTCTTTTTAAGAAATGTACCTAGGTGCAGTGGCGCATGCTTGTAATCCCACCAACCTGGGAGGCTGAGGAAGGAGGATTGCAAGTTCAAGACCATTCTCAGCAAGTTAGCAAGACCCACAGCAATTTAGTGAGACCCTGTCTCAAGATTAAAAGCAGAAAGAAAAAAAAAGATAAGGTTTCTGGGAATGTGGCTCAGTGGTTAAGCATCTCTGGGTTCAATCCCTAGTACTAGAAAACAATAAAAATATAAAAGTAATGTAGGGCTGACTGAGCACAGTGGGGCACACTTTTTTAAAAAAAATTTTTTTTAGTTGTTGATTGACCTTTATTTATTCATTTATTTATATGTGGTGCTGAGGATCCAACCCAGTGCCTCCCACATGCGAGGCAAGCGCTCTACCACTGAGCCACAATCCCAGCCCGGGGCACACTTTTAATTCCAGTGACTTGAGAGACTGAGGCAGGTTAGTTTGAGCAACTTGATTAAGACCCTGTCTCAAAACAAAAAAAAAAAAAAAAAAGGAAAAGAAAATTGTTCCACACTTTGTATTTAGTCTAATACAAATTTAATTTGTAAATAAAAACCCTACTGTGTCATAGTTTAGTATATAACATCTCTCTTTTCCTTGGTAATGGTACATAAAATAAGGGCATGTTTTGTATCTATGATGACACCTTAGAACTGATAGGTCAGGCTCTGTCCTAGATACTTTTGTAAGTGCCACTGCATGTCACCCTTATGGGCATCATACACAGTAATATTACAGTGCTCACTTTACGAACAAGAAAGGTGATGGTAAGGGAGGCTAAGCATTGTGTCCAACCAAGCCTGCGGAGCCAAGAAAAGGTGGAGTTGGAGTTGAGGCAAGGACAGTGGGATGGCAAAGCCCAGCTGTTCCAGGTAGGAGCTCACATGGCAGCTGAGAGTTCTGGAGAGTTCTCTTAGATATGACTGCCAGGGATCAGCTATTCTCTGAGTTAGCAGCGTGGTTTCTGAAATCCAGCTCTCCCCAGCTCCTATAGCTCAGGATGCCTGTGTGTTGCTTTGTGGGAGAAAGGGTGTCAGGGAGTCAGTGTGAGATACACACTCACCATACACTTTGAGCTGCAAGGTCTGGGTCCAGGCCCGACCTCCGGTGTCCACCATCAGCACGGAGAAATTGCCACTGTCTCTAGATTGCAGAGGCCCGAGCTCCAGACTGAGGTTGCTGTGTAGATGGGCTCTGCCCAGGAAGCGGGAGTGGTATAGAGTCTCCAGAGAGCCCCGGAAAAATGTGGCCAGGAGCTCCTCTGAAGGCCAGAGAGATCTCCAGATGGCCTCACGGACTTGGAAGCCAGGAGGATGCTCTGCCACTAGCAACACCGAGTCTCCTACCTTGCTCAGCACCTGAGCACCAATAACTGCAATGGGAATAAGAGCTGGAAAGAAGAGAGACCCCAGTCACTCTGACAGCAAGCACTCTTCATCCCACTCCTGCGTGCAGCTGAGCTGCTCTGGAGCAAATTAGGATCCCTTCACCCATATCCCCTCCTCTTATGTTGAGGGTGCACTATGCAGGGACTGGGGATAAAACAGGAAGACAATCTGAGCCCTGTGTTGATGGAGCTCACAGGGAAGACAGGCAATCAAGCAAGTAATTAAAATAAATTATGCTAAGTACCGTGATGGGAAGAATGGGTGTCCTGGGAAAACACAGGTTAGGTGATAAGGGAACCTCACCCAACCTTGAGGGGCTTACAGAAGAAATGGGTAAGCTGAGAGACCTGAAGGAGGAACCCTGAAGCAGCCAGGCCAAGAGGAGGGCTGTCTAGAGCAAGGAAGGGGAAGTGCTATAGGCAGAAGAAACAACACACTCGAAAGGTTGGAGAGAGAGAGAGTGCACTGGGGAACTGAAAGTAGTTCTCCGCAGGGGAGGTGGAATGACGCTGTCAGGGCAGCCGAGCATGCTGGGCCCTGAAAGCAGTATTAGAATCTGGGCTTTATTTTTAGAACAATGAGGCTGGACAGGTATCTCAGATAGGGTCCAAGCAGCAGAGTGACATGATAAGATGCAAGCTTAGGAAGATCACCCCAGCACTGGCAGTGGGGTAAGACTGAGGCTGTTGACATTAATTCAGGAGGTGATGGAAACTTGAATTGAGGCATGGAGCCACGGGGCTGGAGAGAAGTGGGACAAATTGAGAGAGATTAAGTGTAATTGATGGGAGGTAATAGGCTAGATCTAGAATAGATTAGATCTACTAGATTAGATGAAGTAATTATTTTTTTCATCTTTGTGCTTGCAATGTCCTCCCTGTTTAGGAACAGGCTATGGAGAAGCTCAGTAAATTGTACTGAATTTGCTGAGAACTGACCTGTGCCTGGCACAGCAGTAGGATTAGATCCTGTCTCCTCTGGCTTATTTCTGCTCATTCTTGAAATGTTATCGCCTCCTCCAACCTTCCCTATACTTTACTGCAGGTTACATGCTCTTTCTTGTGTCCCACAGTGATCAGCGATCAGCCCTGTGACTAACCTCGTTCTTCTATTATTATTTTCTGTTTCTGATCAACATCTCCCACCAGACCATGAGTTCTCCAAGGGCAACAACATCTTTTTTGAAGTACTGGGGATTTAACCCAGGGGCACTCTACCACTGAGCTGCATACCTAGCCTTTTTTATTTTATTTTGAGACAGGGTCTCAAAATTGCCCAGGCTGGGCTTGAACTTGTGATCCACCTGCTTCAGCCTCTTGAGCTGGGATTATAGGCATGTGCCACTGTTCCTGCGCAACATCAATTTTTTTTTTTTAATTTTTGCACTTGCAATGCCCACCCAGTTTAGGATCAGGCTATAGGAGAAGCTTGATAAATTGTACTGAATTTGCTGGGGACTGACCTTGTATGTGGCACAGCAGTACACAGCAGAATAAGGGCACATGTATAATGTAACCAAGTGCTGGGATGTATTCTGGGTGTTCACTCTGCTGGCCACAATAACTCCAGTCCCTGAACCATCTCTTTGGCCTACAGGCTCCAACCATCTCCTACAGGAGATGGCTTTAATGTTAATGCAAAGTGAAGACATAATGTACAGATAGAATATCACTGGATGTCAATCAAGACCTAGGTTCTATCCAGTACTGTCTCTGCCACAAATTAGCTGTGTGACCTGAGAACATTATCCTTCCTTTCTAAGCATCAGTGGTCTTGCCTATAAAACTAGGGGGCTATACCAGATCAGTTGGATTGATCTCTTTTGTCATGAAGAGCCCTTTAAAAATTCATTTAAGGTCTGGGGATACAGCTCATTGGTATAGCATCCACTGAGCATATGCAAAGATAAACAAATTATTTTTAAAATATCCACATGTCTAAAGTTTAGGACAATGTCCTCACATGTTCATTGACTTAAAAGATTCTGTGAATCCTCGAAGAGTTAGGCCTTTCTGAGGGTTAAGATATGATTTCTCACACACACTTAGAAGTGTTGAAGGAATCTATAGGGCCTTTAGAACCCTTATGGCTGGAAACTTAGGTGGGGATACTGGACAAAACAATCTCAAAGTCCCTGTGAGTCTTTGATGTTAATAGTAAGACTGATCTCTTCCATACCCCATGACTACCATCCCTGGCCCTATAGGAGCTGACCAATGTCATGTTGGCTACCTGTTGACCAAGGAGGGGAACTCAGGCATCAGACTGATGGAGGGATTGCCCCCTGTTGATGAGACTCACGTCTCAGTCATTCTAATACCACACCACTGCTGACCACCCTCAAGTCCACATGGACCGTATTTAACTGACTTCTGCCTTTCCTGCCTACTCAGTATCCACCTTCCTTTGCCCAGGCCTGTAGGGACCCCAGTTTTCCAACAGGCAGCTGAAAATACACTTCTCAGATTGTAGGGATGCCTGCTCTGTCTGCTCTGGTCTCTCCCTAGACCATATGTAGAATTCCCAGGAGTTAACACAGCCAGATCTTCAACATTCCCACATGCAACTTTTTCTCCAAACCAACTGTGCAACTGGCTCAGTTCTAACTGTCCCGTGCCACAAAAAGTTTGTCTCATAGATATTGATAGTCCTAGTACTGTCACCTCTTCCCACCCAGATCTCTCTGTATCTGCCTAGCACTGAATATTGATCAAGAACTTGCTTTGCTTTTCTCTAGCCCTCCCTGGTTCCTAGGTTCACACTTGGCTTGGGGCATGGACTTGTCTGGAAGTCTGACCAGAGCAGCTGGGGAGGGCTTTTCAGCTATCTGAGGTCAAGCCATCCACCTGTCCCACTCACCTTCCCAGAGAAGCAGATTCCACAGGAAGCACGTGGCCATTTTTCTCCGGAGAGGCAGGCAAACTCCCTTGACAACCAAAATCCAGAACATCGCAGGCCAAGTGGATACATGGAAGGAGCTGTGGTCCTTCTGGAAAGTCCCATATTCAGAAGGAGGAATCTTGACTCAGAACAAGATGCCCTGAAAGTGAAAACATCCTAAGTAAAGTGGAAGTTGGCTGTTGGCCTCGCTGGCCTTCAGGAGCAGATTCTTGTAAGTCAGCTTCTTTCCTGTGTATATGGTTGGCTAATGCATGGTGACAAACACCCCTACACAAGCCCATGTGTTCCTTGCTGTTACTAGGACTTCCTGCATCCAACCCTAACCACAGAGAGCCCTCTAAACTGCAATTTCTATCAAGTCACTTCTCTTTCCTAGACTTCTGCCAGCCTTGGGATAAAGACTGAATTCTTGGCTTAGACTGTGAGGCTGTTTGTCTTCTCCAGTCTGGCTGCCCACATCCCCTCTGCTCTCTGGCCACCCCAGCTAGAACTACCTCTTTTCAGAACCACTCATTTCACACTTCCATGTGTCTTATTTGTTCCTCCACCAGGAGTGCTGTTCCACTTACCCTTGCAGGCTGGGCATGATTATGAGGTCAGCCAGGCTCCAAGGCCAGTGAGAACCCCTTCTCTGTGCCCTTATGCATACCCCACTATTTCCTTAGCACATGGGCTGTAGCAATTGTCTGGTTTTCACAAGCTCTTTAGCAAGATCTTGGATTCACTTCTTTACTCCCCTCAGTGCTTTGCACATTATAGATGTTTAATGAATACTTGACTAATGAAGCTGGATGCGGTGGCACACACCTGTAATTCCAGTGACTTGGGAGACTCAGGCAGGAGGATCACAAGTTCAAGGCAAGCCTGGGCAACTTAGTAAGATCCTGTCTTGAAATAAAAAGTAAAAAGAACTGAGGATGCAGCTCAGTGGTAGAGCACCCTGCGTTCTATCCCTAGTCTAGGGATGGGGGGAAATCTGACCATTGCGCAAATGAATGCTAGACTCATTTTGCTTTATGTAAATCCTATAATTCTCAGAAAAGGCCTTCTGGTAACCCTGATAGAGGTGGGAATTTTTTTTTTTTTGCTACTGGGGATTGAATCCAATGGTGCTTTGCCATGAAGCTACATTTCCAGTCCTTTTTGTTTCTTTGTTTTGAGACAAAGTCTCACTAAGTTAACCAGGTCAGCCTGGAACTTGTGATCCTCCTGCTTTGGCTTCACGAATTGCTGGGATTACAGTTGTGCACTGCTATACTCAGCTCAAGGAAGGCTTTTCAAGTTGTTGCACCTGAGGAAGATTCCTGATTGTCCTGAATGTGGTTCGTTGTATTTGGTCCTGTGTAGTCTGTGATCTGTCACTCAAACTGGATGTTACTATGTTTTGAAGTCAGCCAGAAATGAGGCATATAGGATGTGGGAGTGGGCAGGAGGGTTCGGGGATAGAATTCCTGCCCTCCAGATTCTCACAACCAAAATGTAGCTACAGAAATGCCAGGAAAAGCGAAGGCCTGCTGGCAGAGAGGCACTTCTCTGTGCCAATGGGCCATATAGGAAGCCAGCACGGCAGAAAGGAGTGGGAAAGAGGTCTCCATTCATCTGCACAGGGTGTGCTTCTTGAACAGGCAGAATGTGAACTAGATCTTTGTTAGGTCAGTTTAAGGGGAGCTGAAGGGAAGGAAGCATCAAGCAGCCTGCATGTGCAAAAGAACAACCAATCAGATGCTGATACGTAAGCAGTAATGGCGTCTCCTACCAATCAGCGGACTTCTGACTCATCTTGGAAACACACTGATCTCAGCAGGATCCCCTGACCAACCCCAGGGGGACAGGGGACTCCAAATACCTCCTCTTCCTGCCCCAAGCCCGCCTCTTCCTGCCCTGAGGCTTTAAAATTTCTATACCATGGAGCACGTGTGCGAGTCTCTCGGACCCGCTCTGTTGGATTGAGGAGTCTCTCCCGGGAGCCTACATCAATAAGGCCTTGCTCAGCAGTTTTAATTTCCCTCCTTTTGGTCATCTGGCTTTATAATCTTGAAAATGGACATTATTTAGATAGAAAGAGAAAAAGGGGAAGGCCTGAGGTTGGGCTCTGGTCATGAGCATGGAGGGTAGAGTGTGTAAAGGCTTGGCAGTGGGATAGTACCAAATAGGCTCCAGGGACACTGATGGATAGCAAGTGGAGTACTTGAGGCCTTGAATACTGGGTTAAGCTACTCTGGAGGTCAGTGTTCTTACCCTTGTTAAATACTTGGGTTCTTAAGGATGCTGGCTCAGTGGGTGGAGATGGGTCCAGGAGTCTATGGTTCTAACAAGCATTCTTCTCTAGGTGAAGGTGTGGCCAGTGGACTGAGGGGATGCTACAAGAAGCATTGATTAGAGGCAGAGGACTGCCTGTTTTGAGCTGGGGGGTAACTTCCCAGTGAGAGGACCGAGTGCAGGCCAAGCTGGGAGAGAAAGATGAGACAGGGAAGACTGCAAAACAGCTGTCTTGATGGTCCTGGGTAAAGAAGGGCCTGAAGTAGGAAGGAAATAATCTGCAGTAGAGAGAAAGGGGCAGAACAGGAGTCCTGGCAGAATTGGAAGCTGCCTGGCTGTGGGATAGAGGCCAAAGGAGGGGAATTATTTATGACTGTATTGTCAATTGTATCATTCATTCATCTGGCATTTATTGAGCATCTACTTAGGTGCCAGGTGCTGGGGACAGAGAGATGAAAGGCTTAGTCCTTGCCCTTAAGGAATTCAAAGTATAGAGGAGGAGATGGAATGACCCAATAATTACAATCAATGTGGCAAGAACAATGCTAGTGCACGGGATGCTATGGGAGCCAGAGGGCACAGGCCTGCCCAGCCTGGGTGGGTGGGAGGCTGGGGAGGGCTTTATGGAGAGACTGGTGTCTGAGGTGAGTCTTCGAGTACAAATAGTTGAGGGAGGGTACGAGTAAGAACTCAAGCTCTAAGGTTGGATTTGGGATCAAATCTTGGTTCTAAAATCATGCACAAAGCTTCCAGGTGCTCATCTGCTGAATGGGGGTTAACAACAGTATCTACCCCTTAGTGTTGCCAGTGAACACCTGTAAGGGTTTATAATGCTTCTTGCATGTATGCTGTGAACACTCAAGCATTAACCATTGCTACAAAATGGCCAGAGATGGGAGAGGTGAAAACAGTAGAGATAGGGATAAAGGCATGTTTGAGGCTGGGTAGCACCCTGCTCTGACTCTCCTTCCAGACTGGGTCCCCTTCATTTCTGAAGCCTGTCTATTGCCAGGGACAGGCTTTCCACGAGAGGATGCCCTCCAAGCATCTCTCAAACTGGATGGAATTATTCTGGAGAGACTAGGAGAGCTTTGGGACTAGAGTGGGGCTAGCCTGGAGCGAGATCCTGAATTCCTTCCGAGGAGACAGCTGGCAAACATTATCCTTCTTAACAGAATTGCTTGTTCATTGTGTCTCCTAACTTGTCCCCTTCCTTCTCCCCCCACCCAGAGCCCCTTTCCTTGAGGGGAATTTTGCAGAAACGGAGGAGGAGGATGAGTGAGGCCTATAAAATATCCCATCTAAAGGGAAAACCTGAGCCAGCAGTGTGACAGCTGGAGAAAGGCGATGCTTCTGCCCAGATGCAGGGAAGGGTTAAGTCTGCGGCAGGCTGGTTCTCCCACTACTGATAATCACTAGTTCACACCACATTAATTACCCAGCCACAGGGGGGAGTGCGCTGGAGCAAATTAGCTGGTAAGTTCAAAGGGGCCACTCCCTGCATTCCTTAATTAAGAGAGCAGCTGGCAGCCAGGACTGCTACTCTGCCTCCCTGGGGCCTTTCTGGGAAGCCAGTCAGGTGGAGTCTGTGCTTGCAGAGGCCAGAGGAGTAGCTCCATCTGCCTTGTACAGGATCCTGCACCCCCACTAGTAGTAGCCACCTCCACTGCTGGCTGCAAGAAGAGTGGGGAAGGAGCAGGTGTTAACCATGACCAAACAACTTGCAGTGCCTGAACTTGACCATTAACCTTGAGCCACTTGGTGCAGGCCTGTAGAATTCAGGCCTGTAGAATTTGGAGGATAGTGCACCAATCTGCATATATTAGATCCTCCATTTCTGAGCACACGATGGGGCCATGCTTTTCCCAGTGGGGAAGGTAGAGGAGGAGAAATAAGAAGGGGTGCTTACGTAGTTGAGAGAAAGGGGAGGAAGGCAGGAAGGCAGTTGTTGAAGAAGCATCCAGCAGGCTGCTGGGGAGCTAAGAGTGAGGGAAGAGGTTGAGGGCCTTACAGGGGTGGGTGCAGCTTTGAGGAGATGTGTGGGCTGGGGACTAACGGAAACAGGCAGAACACCAGTGCTGGGTGGATCTTAAAGGAAGTCATTGTTTTGGACTGAACTCCAGCATCAGGCCTAACTGACTACCCAAACCACAACGGAGGCCCTCATGCCAGGAGCTATGTAATCACACTGGACTTTAAATAGGCTAGTTTTCAAGCCTGGCGCAAGCCTGTAATCCCAGCACTTAGGGAGGCTGAGACAGGAGAAGCGCGAGTTCAAAGCCAGCCTCAGCAACAGCATGGCGCTAAGCAACTCAGTGAGACCCTGTCTCTACATAAAACACAAAATAGGGCTGGGGATGTGGCTCAGTGGTCGAGTGCCCCTGAGTTCAATCTCCAGTACCAAACAAACAAACAAATAAATAGGCTAGTTTTCAAAAACCAAGAAATTCACAGCAGCCAGTCAGAAGGGGATCAGTTTACCTGCACCTAAGGAAGTCCCTTCAGTTTTAGCCCTATCAGGAGAGGAACTTTGAGATGAACAATTCTCAATTTTGTTCCCTATTTCTGTTTTCTTTAGCCCCTTTCTACCTGTAAAGCCCAGCTCCTCTACTCAGCTCATCAGAGTACATTTATATGGGTTACTGCCCCAATTCGTGAATTGCTAATAACAGCCAATTAGATCATCTAACCACATTTATTGAAGTTTTTTGTGCTGATTTTGTAGTACTAAGGATTGAACTCAGTGGCTACATTTCCATCCCTCCCCCCGCTTTTTTTGTTTTGTTTTGGGACAGGGTCTCACTGAATTTCCTAGGCTGCCCTAAAACTTGGATTCCTCCTGCCTCAGCCTCCTAAGTATCTGGGATTACCAGCATGTGCTACCTTGCCCAGCTTTAAGTACTGTTTTCTAATGCCACCTAAATCCACCTAAATGATCTGTATTCAAATACCATGCCACCAGGCCCTGGCAGCCTCTCCCCAGCTGGCTCATTTAGGCAACTGTGAGGAAAAAACTGGGTTTGAGGAAGAACACCCTGGAAGGAGCCCTGCCTCTGTCATTTCTTAGAAAGGCGTATTGTTGCTGAGTTTCTGCAAGTGGGCAATGGATGTCCCTTGGCTCCTGTGAGAGACTGCTGGTGTGGCCCTGAATCTCTGTTCTTCCTTCAATTTTGTGCCTAAGTCACCTTTCCTCTTTCACCCCAATTCTTTCTCTCCTGAAATTAGGCCGAATTAATGGAATCTTTAATGAGCTACGGACATATTGTACACAACTAGAGTGGGAGAAACCTCAGAGAGAGGAGAAAGAACGAGCGGGATAGAATACTGCAGGACAGAGGTGAGAGGGCCCTGCAGCTTTAGGTCTGCTCTGCTTTTGAGGCAATGATGCACCTTCCCAGAAATGTTAAGGGTGGCTGCATGAAAATGAAATGAAGCCACAATTGTGCTTTATTGAGGTAGAGAGAGGGAAACTGGAAGCTCATTCCTGCATTCACTCATTCACCAAACACTTGTTTGATTCCCATCTTGTGCAGGCCAATGCATCAAACATTTATAGGGCATTGAGCTTGTGTAAGCCCCATGAGGTCAGGAACTCATGCTGCTGATGACAGCGGCCATGTACCAACGATAAAAGGAGGCATCTCTATTGATCTGTGCTCTGTGCAGAAAGGAATTCCAGAAACAAGTAGAACATAGGTTGTTCTTTCAGGGTCTGAGAGAAGAATTCCTCTGAGTATAGGCACTGGGAGCAATGCCTGCTGTAGAAGCAGACTTGCTAATGGCTCTGGTCTGGGTAGCTGCAGGTGCTTCCAGAATATGTGGCAGCACATAAAATACTCCCACATTGGATGAAAAATCTGAGTCTTTCTCATGCTATATAGTCTGTCAGTTGTCAACGTTGCCAAAGTTAATACAAAGAAGGACACAGAAGGTTTAGTGGAAACTCATTTAAATAAAAATGTAGACCTTAATTCCTAACCAAATCTAAACTAACAAACCTGGAATTGAAGAAATCCAAATGCATGTGACACTCTTGGTTTAGGGAGCCATTTTCATCTTGTATTTAAAAATGAAGTTTTCCAAAGAATGGGTCAGACCTCATTTGTACGCTGGTGTGTAAGTCCCTAATTACTGGAGAGGGCCATTAGAGGGCGACGGCGAGGCTCCCAGTTGTGGGTTTCTTTCCCTTAAGGAGCATCTCCAGGCTGCCTCTCCACCCTCAAGCAGCTACTGAGTTCTTCTTTCCTTTTTCTTTTTCCTTTAGGTAAGGTGACCCCAGATATCCTAGATCTCTAGAAAAGTCACAGCCAACTCACTCAGTTAGAAAAGTGTCTGCATTTAGCTCTGATTGGGAGAGAAAAAAGAATATGTGACAGCGGAGGCTGTGAATATGCAGGGAGGCTGATGGACAGGAGCCTGTGGCAGGCAGCACTTTGCAGTCTCCTCCTTGCCCTTCTTCAGAATCAGCAGGGTCCAGTCCTTAGAGAACTGTGGATGTCCCATTCTCCTGGGGCCCTTCTGCCCTGGCCCCCAGCATCCTCCAGGATCAGAAGCAGGTTTCTACTCCCACAACTGAGACTGGGAAATGGGGCTTGGAGGGATGATGTACAGATAACCCACCAGCCAGTGGGAGTCTGGGCTGAAAAGCGTGGGTCTATGAAAACTCTACTTTCTCTGTGTTCTTGTTTTCCCCCCTTTGATTTTCTTTGTAATGGTTCATTTTGAAAAATTCCATTTCATTCTTTTTTAAACTAAGGGAAAATGATGTTGTCAGCTGTGCAAGTAGATCTGGAGGTGAGAAAGATTCTAGGGAGAGGACAAGTGCCTGAGCAGCCAGGTCAGTGGAGTATGTGTGTGAGAGAATAAGAGTATGTGTGAGTGGGTGTGTAGATAGGACTTCTGACCCATCTGTGCGGAAGAACCTGTTTTTCTTTTTTATTTCCAATCCATTGTGGACTTCTACTTTTGTAGAATACAATAAAAGCAAATTACTAGAAAAATGAAATAAAAAAGACATGCATACAAAAGACAAGCCCTAATTTTTTATGATTGTGTTAAACAAACATAAAATTACTCTGTCAGATTGCTATAGAAGTTTCTAAATTCTTGCTGTAATTTTTCTGCTAATCTTTTCATGGACTAGTAAAAAGCAATTCACAGACTGGCATCAGTTTGGAGGCCACATATTGTGTGGTGCTGGTGTGTGGGGGCAGGGTGGGGAAAATCAGGATAACTTGGGAAGGAGGTGGTCTGTGGTCTATGGGGACAACTGGAAGGGCTGGTTTCTTTCTGGTCCCCATTATCAGTGTTTCCCTTCATGAGCTGACTTGTCTTCCTTTTGGCTTTTTACAAGGGGTTGATTCTTCTATAGAGGGTGTGGCGAGGGCTTGGGTTCTGTGGGTGCATCCCAGCTGACCCACAAGGACCCTGTACTTCTAGATTATCTGGCTTGTGTTTCTCAGTCCTCCAAGCAGGATCTCTAATTGTTGGAAAAGGGTAGGGGTCCCTAGTGTGTTCTGGAGAGGCAATGAGAGAGATGGGAGGAGGATGAGGAAGAGGAAGATGAGGATGTTGAGGGGATGGAGTGGGAGAAGAGAAGGAGGAAAGGGGAACAGAAGTAAAAAAAAATGCTAGCATGGGTTATCTTACTAGTTCTAAGTCTCTCTGTCTTCATTCAGAATAGAACCACAGGCAATTAAGCACCCAAAGATGAGTGAGTGGATGTATTTCCAGGACTATCTTGTAGGTGAACCAGCATTTTTAAAACTTTAATCTGCATGCACATCACCTGGACATCTTATTGCAATGCAGAATCCCATTCAGGAGGTCTGGGTGGCTGCCTTCCTAATAAGCTCCCGGGTGATGTCAACATTGCTTATCCCAAGGACACTATGTTAGTAGCTTCATGGTGCCCAGAGCTCTCTGATAATGTTGATGTCTCCTTCACAGGCAGTGAAGGTGGGGTCTGGTGTAGTCCTCATCTGTAAGTTGAACTTCGCTCTCTGCAATTCCAATGGCAGGACCCTATGAAGCCAGGCCAGGGCCTTTCAGGAATGAGTATAATTAGTCTTTGACCACTCTCAGGAATCAAGGAAGTGTGAACTCCTTGAGCAAGCCAAACCTCATTGTTAGGCATTGAAAATGACTGATAATGATGAACAATAAAAAAATGAGTTGATGTATTTCTATTTACAGAATGAATTTTATAACCACGTATCTTTTTAAACAAGTAAGGGGCTCACAGGGGCTCTGGGCCAGTCTCGGTTCTGTCTCTGGTGGACTGGAAGGGCTACGAACAGAAATGGGGCTGCAGGTAAAGGCAGAGTCCTTGGGGCCTGGAGGGCTCTGGCCCCATTGTCAAGAATTCTATGATGTTATCTGGGCTAGAAACTTTTCTGACTGACCTTGGTCTTGCTGAACCTTGGAGAGGTCCCTTAGCTTTGTGGTCACACATGGTCCTCAGCAGCAGCTTAAAAGTTGGAAATTCATTACAGAGCTGCCTGCCCCAGGACCAGCCTTCTGGGATGTGGAGATTGATGATCTTTCCTTCCAGGATCAAGACAAATTCATGCTCGATCATGTTCTTTCTTTCTGTCTGTCTGTCTCTCTCTCTATATATATTTAAACTATTTCTCTCTTTCAGGAAATTATTTCACTTGTATGGAAAAAGACATCTGTGGCTGTGTCCAGTGTTACTTCTGCAATTTAAATGTGTATGGACTGGAGGAGATGTCCCTTCCCACACTGTTGTCTGGCCTTCTGTTGAGAAGGGAGCCCATAGTTCAGGAGTTTCTGACCAGGATGAGGGCACAGGGACTCTCTCACTGCTGGACTTGGGAACTAGAGGACCTAAAAAGAGGCTGGAGGACCACTGACTGCCTGAGGAGCACTGAAGGCTGGGTATAGGTATAGGCTGGAGGGGGACACCATCACTGGTAGACAACATCCTTGCAGTCACTGAAGGGATCTTGGTGTGTCTTGCTTTTTAGATTCAATTCTTTGCAGAACTCTTATTGGACTGAGAGCATCATATCTCTGTGTAGACAATTGTCCTAGGAGACACTGGATTAGAATAAGGAAACATATGTAAGACAGAGAGTAGGAAAAGAGCAGGCATCCCTCTCACCTCTCTGAGGTGAAATTTTTAACAGGCCTGGTTGTGGGGGACAGAAGCACTCAAGTCAGGGTACCCATGCTCAGAAACACATCTCTTCCCCACTTCTTCCTTGTCATCTCTCTTCCTCTACAGAGCATGAACCCAGCCCAGGAGGTCACTTTTTTACTTATATTCAATATGAAAACAGGCAGAACTGGGGATTGGGAGATGTGGGTTCTAGTCCCAATTGTGTGGCCTTAGGTCAATTACTTAGTTTCTCAACAACTACAACAACAAAAATGGCCAGTGGTTATAATGAGACTCAAAAGAGATGAAAGTTTGAAAATGTTTTTAAAATAACCACTACATTAGACCTCTGCTAAATAACTGGCAACTTTTAGGTATAAGGATTACATTTACTATATCTAATCTCATGTTAATCTTTCAAAGTAGGGATTATGAATTCATTTTCATATTAGGATGAGAAATCTACTGTCACTTTCATGTGAATTAGGAACTATAGGTATATAGTGAATCTTTACAAACTATAAAGATTCTCTCATTGATAAGAGATCTTGTGGCATATTTCCTAATCATCTTGGAATATAATGTCCTCTCCTTATTTTGAGTTTCAAACCTCACACATAAAGGAAGCCTACCTAGAGGAGGCATGAACTGGAAGCAGATTAGCAATCCCACCCCAGCCCCTAAATCATGCCTTTACCCTTTGCTTGCCTATTAGGATGAATATGGTCAGATTTTCTTTAATTTAACAATGAAAAGCATATATTCGGGGCCTGTTTTCCTTTTTCTTTATTATGTTTAGGTCCTTACTGTAACTCTTATCAGGAAAGAACTGGGTCCATGTTTACTTTCCATGCCCTGGCAATGCTTTGGGCAGTAACCAGCCAGGTTCCGGAGAAGTACCTCTGAGTTAAGACACCTTGGTTGTCCATTTCCCCCCAGCACCCTTGGTGGAAAGGGGAGGCTGAGTCAAACCATTTTTATAGACCAGGAATTGAAATATTGGAGGAGGTGAGCAATTAAAAACAACAACAACAAACAACTCCCTGTTTTTGAACATCTATGATACACAATCTTTAAGATTTACTCCTAGAACCCAGGGTCCATTCCTAACATCTTCTAGTAGTCTTATAAAGTAGACATTGTCCTCATTATATAGATTAGACTGAGAGAGTTTACATGACTTGTTACAGTGATGGTTTGTGGTGATTTGTAGTGAAGGAGTTTGTGATGCTCATGGTGGTGGTGAAGGTGGTCATGATGGTGATCAAAGTGGTGCTGGTGGTAGTGAAGAAGGGATTGATGGTAGTAATGAATGTGAAAGTGGTAGTGATGGTGATAGTGAAGGAGAGGTTGGTGGTGGCAAAGGTGGTGGTGATGATTGCGCTGGTGGTAATGGTAATGCTGGTAATGAATGAGGGATAGTGGTAAGTGAGATGGTGCTGGTAACAGTAGCACTGGTGGTGGTAATGGTAATAATTATATACTTGCATCCTAGTCCCAGAACTTCCACTTGGCAAAGATGTCAAGCTTGGCCAGAGTTCACTCATCTTCTTTCCTCTTTGACGTTGTACGTACCAGAGAACAGGTAACATTTTCATCTTTCTCTTTCCAGTAATGTACTGGAAGAAGAAATGAAGCTTAAATGGGATCTACTTGACTCACCTCCAGCCATGAGTGTCTTGAAGACTTTTACAGAGAAAAGCCAATCAGGGGCTTTGTCATGGTGATAACTAGCAGTGGGGATCTATTAGTAATGTAAGGGTATCCATCCTGGCAGGTCTCTGGCCCCCTCAATAGACTTTAGCAGCTTCCCTAGCCTGTTTAAACCAGAGGTTAACAAACACTTAACTGAAAAAACAGTAAATATTTTAGGTTTTGTGGGTCATATATTTTCTGTTGCAATTATTCAACTTTATAGCATGACAGTAGCTATACAAAATATGTAAGAAAAAATGAGTGTGGCTGTGTTCTAATAAAACTTTGTTTACAAAAACACGCAGCAGGCAAGGTTTGGTCAGTGGGCCATGTTTTGCTGACCTTTGGCCTAAACCCTCCTTGCCTTTTCCCCTAGAGTCCTGACTCCCTTTCTGTCTCCCTCTCCCATCGCCAGCTCCATGGCACTCTTTCTTCAAGCTCTCCCTGGAAGCTTCCTTTCCCAGATGACTCAGATTCTGGAGACTCTGAACTTAGGAGGACCTCTTTATTCCTACCTCCCACAACAGGGCCTTCTCCACCTTCATGGACAGATGGTGGTCCTGTTATAAGTCCTTACCATTTGCATACAGCAGACACTGCTCTCCATCTGGAGCTGGGGATGGATTCTGGGATCGAAGGGTCCCTAGGAGACACAAAGGCACAATTTCCTGAGTCTTCCTCATAGAGCAAGTGGAACAGTGAGGATAGAAAGTCTGTGAGAAGGATGGCAGTGGAGCTGCTGGAGGCCTGAGACTAGCTTGTTTATGAGGATTAATTCACAGGTCTGGACAAGATGAATTTTTATGGAATGTTTCTTTTAAAAAATACCTTAGAAGTAGGATGGCTCCATGGGAATCACAAACTGGCAGGAAGCAGAGTCAGAAAGGATGGATCACACCCTTGTGCAGAAAGGGCCCAGACCCACAAGCCAGGCTGCTTTTGGGAAAGGAGGAAAAGCTAATAACTTTGACCACATAGTATGTGCCAGACACTGGACTAGGAATGTCATGCAAAATGTCTACTTCATAGTGAAGCACTTAACCCAGTGACCAGCACATAGTTGGATTTCCAAAAAGTCTCTCTTCCTAGTTCTTCAGTGTTTGATTTTCGTTATGATCATCTTGCAAAGGTGGATACTACTATCTCCATTTGATAGATGAGGTGACTGAGGCTGCCACAGGTGACTTCTTCAAGGTCATAGTCATTGGTGAAATCAGAAACTAGGTCTGTATGCTTTTTCTCCACTGGCGTTCTGCCTTTAGAGAGTAGACGCTTCATGAATGGAAAACTAATTGCTAGGGTAGGAACTGTGTCACATGTGGATTCCAGAACACTTGGTTCATGCCTAGTGCCTGAGACATGTTCATTAGCTCTAACATCAAGAAGACACCAGAGTCACCAGGTAGCACCTGTGGAAAAAGTTTCTGCTGTAAAACTAAGAGGGCATTTATGGAGACTCAGGCCCCTGGTCATTAAACATTCCCTAATGCTCATTTGTCAGGGCTGATTCTGAGTCTCCATCCAGTGAAGAATTCCATGAGTTTGATGGAACTTTGTTTTATGGGAGGTGTGACAAGTAGTAAAATGAACACTTTTAAACAAACACCTGCAACTTGTACATGTGAGTGAATGCTGCTTTGAAGTGTACCCTTGCATGACCACATCAATTTTCAGTGACAACATCATTGGTCAATATATTTCAAAAATTGCCTTCAGACATTCAGTCCTTTGAATGTTTTAGTTGTGGCTTTTGTTGTTGTTGAGCAATGGATGCACTATCTGGAAATAGTTGAGAGTTTTCTAGAGGTGGGTATGGAGAATAAAGCTGTTCAAATTTTTGAACACAAGAAAGCGTTTTTTCTTGTGTGGCTATGAAATTGGGGCTGAAAGTATCTTCTGAGTTATATACTAAAATATATTTTGTGCTCCTGAGATTATGAGATATAGGACTACTACCAGGAGTCCTGTTTGCATGAGGGATGGTCTCCTTTATAAAATGGAGCCTGTCTGCTCCAAGGTTGGTGGATGTGATGGTATAGAATCTCCATATGGAGAAGGGTAGTCTTTTATTTCCTGTAAGAGGCATCTTCCTCTGGAGCATCTTTACCAGTGACTGTTCCTCCATGGTCTTGACTGGGGCTGGGGAGGGAGGTGGCTGTGTATGTTACCTGCCTTTAGTATTCTGATCCAGAGATAAGTAGATAGAAATGCCTTGTGTTACTGAGGCCAGGCTGGGCCATTTGGGGAGGCTTTTTTACAGAGGCAGGGATGGTGGAACTCACAGATCTTCAGTTTGTGATCCCTTGCTCAGCAGACTCCCTGCCCAGTTCTGGGTCTGTCTCTACCTTCTCCTACCATACAGAGATTCCTTAAAGCAAATCTAGCCTGCACAGAATCCAGACTTAAGACTAGTGGCAAGGAGTGCCCTTTCTCCTGCTGTTGGATGGGTAAGAATTATTAAATGATTAACTGTTACGTTAAAAAGGGGAGAAGAAGTTGAAGGGTAGCTCAAACCCTAACTGCTGAGGCAAGAGACTAGGGCTGGAGCTGGAAGCGGCACCTTGCAGATAACTTGGCTGACAGTCAAGGAATGCTTTGGATTAATGACTGGGTGGTATTCCTTGATCACCTTGGGTGGCTCAGCTCTTGGACAACTCATCCCTAATTCCTTAACAGTGGGAGCTGAACACTTGAATAAGTAAATCTAACTTTGGAGGTCTATTAGAGCTATGAGTAGAAAACAGGAACATTGCCCAAGTGGAGGAGAAAGTAGAGTTGATTTGAACCCCTGTAGGTAGATTTAAAGCCCTAGGAATAAAATGACACCAAACAGCTCTGGCACTGATATCTATTCCTTTAAATGTGACCTGAAATGAACATGGATGAGTTGGGATAAACCTGTAACCACCCAAAGTGATTGCTTTGAAAGCCAATGCTCAATATCAAGCTTCATTATCATCACCAAGACAGGAAGAAGAGGAATCTGGGCTATCAAAATTAATATATAACCTATGAATTCTATATATCTGATTATTTTCACTTCCTCTCTATAGAATTGTCTATATCAGAATTTTAACCAAGACTTTTATTTTTAGTGAATTGGATTAGAGGAACTAGAAAATGAACATCAGGAGAAAGGGCAGCCTGGAGAACCTGCTGGGGTCTTCTGCTTAGACTGGAATGAGAACTTACCAAGCACCTGCCACATGCCAATCAAACACATTAGGTAGTAGATACACGTTGTCTCATTAACTTACACTCTTACAACATCCCTGAGTGGAAGATAATTTAGTGAATCTTAGAATGAAATGACCCAAGGCTATGGAACTAGTAAACAGCAGTGTTGGGACCAGGCCATCGTTCAGTCCTCTCATGTTTCATTTTAGATGAGTCAGTGTTCACTGAACAACATTATTCAATGTGTGTGTGTGTGTGTGTGTGTGTGTGTGTGAGAGAGAGAGAGAGAGAGAGAGAGAGAGCGAGAGAGAGCGAGAAAGCACACATGTACTGTAGGTTTTATTCTTTTTTTCGTTCTCCTCTATTAGCTGACCAGAGCTGTGCTGAGTTTAATGAGAGAGAGTTGGAGGCCTTGGTTTCTTTCCAGTCATATTTATGACCACAGATGATTTTTTTTAAAATGTGAAGGACATAGATATACATCACATTTGGCTTGGAAGAATTCCTTCATCTGTGCTTTTATTCATGCCAGAGTGATCTAATTGTGTGTATTGTGCATTATTGTGCATCGCTGTATGCCTGTGGGCATGTGAGATAGAGTGTCTATGTGAGTGTATATGTTTTGGGTGCTATATGTGTCCCTCCATGTGCCCTTTTGTGTGATATGGGAAGAGAAATTCCTCCTCTCACCCAACACTCAAGAGAGTGGCTGATCTTGTCAGGTGCTGCTTCTCAAAGACTGGCAAGTGTCTGGCATAGGCATTCAGCAACACAAAAAGCCCCAAAGAGTTACTAACCAGCTTTCCTCCAGGGTCTGAAATAAGCTAGAAGTATGGTGGCAATGGCCATCAGCCCAAGCAGACATGCAAGTAGCCAGGCAACCAACTGGTTGCTATTGGTAAGAATGGACAAGACTTGAGAACCTGGAAGAGGAGGGAGGAGAGGTGACCATGAACATTGAGAATGAAATTCAGAAATGCACCCCAGACTGGCACATAAAGGGGCAGAATGATTGACTTTAGGGGAAACATAGGGCCTGGGAAGCCTTGAAAGAGGAATGAAGGATGGCTCAGAGGATGCCAGTATAACCAGGTAATATCATGGATGACCATATAACCCCCCTGCCAAGTGAGGTCCCCTACTACCTGCCAGGTTGAGTGGATAGTCCCTTCTGTTAGGACTCAGCTCAGTCATGCAGAGGCTGCCATGGGCCCATCATTGTGTTGGGTGTATTTGGAAGTGCACAGAGGTGTGTGATCTGACCCCTGCCAGCTTTCTGGGGCTCAGAGCCTGGTTTGGGGACAAAATGTACCATTTATAGAGAGCTTCATGGGCCCACTGCTCTTTCTGGAGACACTGTTCTCAGCCTCACAGGTGTAGTTCCCAGTGTCCTGCTCTGACTTCAATAGGAAGAGAAAGGAGGCAGCTCCACCATAGAGAGCTGAGTGGTTCCCCAGGATCTCCCCATTGAGACAGAAGAAGTACAGGATGGGAGGGGAGTTCCTCTGAGCCTGAGGCAGGAGCTCCACCATGTCCTCTACAGCAGGGCCAGCAGCCTTGTGTCACAGAGTGAGCAGAGGATGAGACACAGGAACTGGGATGGCACATGGGGGAGAAGAATCAGGTTCCAGGTCCCTCTTCCCTTGGGACCATCCTCCTTTCCCAAGGGGTTCTGTTGCCTGATGCCTGGAACCCTGGAGAATGTCTCCCCTACCTTTTCCCATTTACCCTGCACCTTGATCTACAGCTGAGGGCTCTGTTTCTGGACCTAGCGACCCTTAAGAGCTACCTCACACCAGTAAAGCCCAGAGTCTCTCTCCTTGACTCCTGGAATGGAAAGCTCTGGGTGGAGACTCCTGTTCTGCAAGGTGTGTCCATTTTTATGGAAGGAGAAGAGGAGCTGCCTAGTGCACCTCTGGGGATACAGCTTTGTCTGACATCTTAGGGCCAATGAGCTGTCCTCACCAGGCTTAGGAGAGGGGATGGCATTTAGCACAGGAGCCAGGAACAGCTCTGAGAAGACACAGGTCCAGGGTTCAGGAGGGGAGTCCTGGACAGTGAGGCCTAGGAGGCCAAGGACTGAGCCCAGGCTACAGCTGCTTGACCCAGATGGGAGAGAGTTTCATTCCTAGGATCTGTCTTCTTGTTCTTACCCATAAGCTCTGAAACAACTCCAACATAGCCAAGTCCCTTTGGAATCCCAGAAGATCCAGAAGTCAGAGCCAGAAGATCCTTTAGCATCTGGTCCACAGAGAAGAAGGGCAAGTGGCTGAGCTGGCCTAGGACTCTTTCCAATTCCTCCTCCTTCCCCCGGCTTCAGACATGCCTCATGGGGGTGAGGAGGACATTTAGACAGCATCATGGACCCTTAGGACCCCATACATTGGCTCAACATCAGAGGCATTCAGAGAGAGGAATCCTGCCAAGAGAGCTACTGACCTCTAGAGACTGGATCCCTGAGCAGTATCCTACTGCCCTATCAACCCCTCTAAGGTGGTAACTCACCTTGGACTTTAACCATGATAGCCTCTGAGGTGTATGTGAGCTAGGGTGTGGTATACATCCTCTGTCCACTGCAGGTGTTTTTCACTGTTGCTGTCTCTATGAAGCAAGCCTGATTATTCCTAGAGCAATTGAGGAGTTTTCCATCTTTGTAGAACATCACCTGGGACAGTTGCGTGTGCATCCATCCCTGGTATTGCAGAGTAAAGGCATCTCCTTCAAACACAGGGCTTGGTAGGAATTGAAGGTACAGCCAGGCTGTGAGACAAAGGAACAGGGTCATCCCTGGAGCTGCAGGTCCTATCAGTCCAGTTTTCCCTCTCCATCCCCAGCATAAGACCTCCCAACCCTTCAGAACTCTGTCTTCAGTCCTGCTAGAACAGACACAGCAGGACCTTGACTTCTTTTTCTTCTCTCCTTTCTGTTGCCTTTCTCCCTTTATTCTTCTCATTTCTCCTTCCCCTTTCTCCTCTCTCTGGCCTTTTCCCCTTCCACACTCCTTTTCTCCTTTCATATTGCATTTTCCTCTACCATCTTGCCAAGTTTGGCTAAGTCACCCATTGTCTTGTCTCAAACCCCACTTTCTTAGATTGGCTTTTTATTCCTCTGCTACCCCAATGTGACACTTTCTGCAGCCTTCATGTCTGGTTAGAGCTTCATCCCTGCCCACCAGAGAGGAGCTGGTGGTGTGGTGTGTTACAGATGCTACAGCCTGGGTTTTCTCCCTCCTGCTTTCCTGGTCAGGCTTCCCCAGGCCCAGCCTCCATCCTCACCCTTAGTAGGGAGCTTCACCTTCCATCAGTCATAGAAGAGATTTATTCTCTCTGTTCTTCTTATTGGAATGCATTCTATGATTTGGCATGGACAAGAGAAGATCAGGGATCGAGCATCATGGGCAGTGCAGCCCAGGCTGGGCCTGTCTCCAGGTTGTATCTGTTTATCAGGCCAGATACCCACTAGTCCCAGATGGTCTTAGGAACTAGGACTAATGGCCTGAAAATAATGATGAGCAATCAAACAGGGAATCTTGAGGTGAGCCCCAGCACATCTTGCTTTTGCCTGAATTTCTTTGGATGCTTTGGACCCATTGTTCCCACCCCAGAAGCAAAGTAGGGATGTTCACAGGGTTAATAAAGGGTGGGCCTTATTTCCATAACTCCTCTTTCTATCAGCTCTAAATATTGGTTTGAATTATCTCCCCTGAATCACAGAATATGTCCTTGGAGGTCAAGATGTTCATGGGTCATTTTTTTTCCTGTTTGACATAAAGTGCCATGGAGGCCCTTGGGACAGGATGGGCTGGAGGGCAGGGAAGATTGATGAACAGACATAAGTATCTGCTTCTTTTAATATAAAAGGGAGGGAAAGGAGTCCATGTCTTGTTGAGTAGAGAATAAAGGAGTTCCAGAGCCACACAGAGAGGAGAGATAGAGACCAGTGCCTCTTTTAAGGGACTGGTAAGGAGATCTGGAGCCACTCTGTTCAGGCTCAAGTTGCCTTAGGGGTACTCTCAACCTTAGCCAATGGAGTCAGGTTTCTTTTCTTCCTGGACACTAGCCGAGAATCCTGAAGAAGGGGCCTAATCTGGTGCTGGTCTGCAGTTGCTGATGGGGGACCTAATTGCACTATCTTCATTCTTGAAGCGTTGGCCCAGAGACACATGTGGGGTCAGAAAAGACATTGGATAAGACTTACCATTGTTGCCAACACAAGAAACTGCTAGAGAGAAAAATAATATAATTTGAATATGATATAAAAATTATATAATTTAAATATAAGAATTTTCATATTAGGAGGCCTCTACTTCAATTGGTTGCTTATATCCATAGTCAATCAACCACCCAACTAACTACTGAAGCACCCAACCACTAAGCAATCCAGCCATCTAGCCACCTAGTTACCCAGCCATCAAGACACCCAACTACCTAACCACACAGCCACCCAATCACTAAGCCAACAGCCACCCAACCACCTTAGCCATGCTGCCACCCAACTATTCAGACACCTAACAGCTAAGCCACCCAATCACCACCCAGTCACCCAGACACCCAGTCACCCACCTAGTCACCTAGCCACCCAACCACTTAACCAATCACCATTTATGATGAATCCACTCCCTAAATTGCTCTGCCCTATCTCAGTTCAAATGTTGCCTCTTCAGACAGGTCTTCCCTGGGACCACAATCAAAAGCATTCTCCCTGGTCACTATTACAATGTCCCATTGTACTATCATCAGAGTGCTTATCAGTATTTGAATTTGTCTTTTTCATTAAATTGCCGGCATGTTATCACCTATCTTCCTCTGTCTAGAATGTGAGCAGGGACTCTGCTTATCTTCATGTTCCTCATGCACAGGACCTCTTTCTGGAACATTATCTGTGTTCAGTAAGCATTTATCAAATAAATGCATGAATCCTTTTCTTTGTGTCCAGTTGTGTGGGATAGGGATCAAAAAGTAGAACACATAGGACTAGACTCTCGACTTAATGTGATGAAGGGCCTATGCATATAGAACTAGAACCCATTTAGCAAGGTCTGGACCCATTTCCTAGGGTCCAATAAATCCACAGAATTCTGGGAAAGAGTATAGATGCTACCAGATCGAGGAGGCGAGGTTCTTTGAAGGACTGATCATTAAAGATGAGGGACATAGTCAAGCAGCTCAGATAAATGAGAGAACTATAAATGAGCTAGATGCATCACATACCATGCTTGTACCTTGTACACTGCATTAGTGCTTCAAATGCCTGATTTTTTTTTTGTGCTGTGGATACTGGGTATCTAGGGGTGCTTTACCATTGAGCCACAATGCCAGTCCTTTTTAATTTTTTTTTTTAAACTTTGAGACAGTGTCTTACTAAGTTGCTGAGGATTTTGCTAAGTTGCTAAGGTTGGTCTTGAACTTGCAATCCTCCTGCCTCAGCCTCCCAAGTCACTGGGATTACAGGTGTGCTCCACCATGCTTGTCCTAAACGCCTGTAAGTTTGAGGAGAATAGATGATCTGGGAAGAGAGGTCAAGTTATAAGAGGACAGATACAGTAAGATGGGTATGAATAATTCAAGGATGGAGGACCCTAAATTGAGGTGCACAGTTGGAAATAAAGCAGTAGAGAATATTCTGGACTTTGGGACAAGGGATGAAACAATGAATTGTTGTGGGGCTAAGTGCAGTCTACTTGTGTCTTTCATTTCTGATATGTCCCACATTCTCCAAGGTCCTAGGACACTGAGGAATGCAAAAATGGGCTTGGAAGGGGTACGTTAAAACCCACTCAGAGCACACATTTGTTTCATCCAGTCACATGCTGTCATTCATGCTGTCCACACTACTTTGGATACAGATAGAGACCTTCAACTGAATTTTTATTCAGTTTAGGGTCAGCTCATATATAGAACTGTAAGTCTCTTTCTAATCTTCTTTCTATCCTATTTTCTTGTTGTAGTAGAAATCATGTATTTGAAAGCAAATGACTTGGACTAGACTCATCAATCTACCTCTTTCTGTGTGACCTTGGACAAATTGTCTAAATTCTACTGGGCATTATGATGCATGCCTGTAATAACAGGAACTTGGGAGGCTAAGGTAGGAGGACTGCAAATTTGAGGACAGCTTGGGCAACTTAGAGAGAGGAAAAAATGGAGAGGTGGGGAGCTGGGAATGTAACTCAGTGGTAGAGCACCCTTGGGTTCAATTCCCAGAACTGATAGATGATAGATAGATAGATAGATAGATAGATAGATAGATAGATAGACAGACAGATAAACAGGGCTGGGGATATAGCTCAGTGATAAAGTACCCTGGTGTTCAATCCCCAGTATCCACTGCCTCCCTCCCAAAAAAGCTTAAATTCCAAGAGCCTCCAATTCCTTGTCTGTCATATCATATGAAATGGGAATGATAAGTCCCTTTTCTTACAGGGTGGTTGTGAAGGTTGTGGTGACCCACTGCCTGTGAAAATGGTTGTTACATTAATGAAAAGCAGAAAGAAGGCCTGAACTCAGAGTGACTGAGAACTTATTCTGTAGTTATGACTCCCTTACTTTCCCTTCCTCCCTGGAAAACAATTTTGCAGCTACAAACTGCTGCAAAAACAGGGTGGAGGTTACCAAAGCCTGTAACAAGAAAAAAGGCAACCAGAGAGCATAGAGCCACTTCAGATGAGCTCATTCAAGTCCCAATGACTTGCTGCCCTGTGGCACTGCAGGACCTTGAAGTTGGGGTCACAGAATTGCTTTCTGTAATCAAGCCAGCGGCCGACTAGGAACATACAGAGTGGATGTTACATGTTGTCGTGATTTGGATCTGGAATGTTCCCCTGAGAAGCTCATGCTTTGGAAGCATGATCTCCAGTTCTGCGATGTTCAGAGGTGGGGCTTTCAGATGATGAGGGTTCTGACCTCATCAGTGGATAAATCCATTTGCTGGATTAATTCATTGACAGCTGAATTATCTACTGGGAAGCAACTGTAGGCAGGTAAAGCATGACTGGGGGAAGTAGGTCCCTGAGGGTTTGCCCTTGGGTATTTTATCCCTGGTTCCTCACTTTCTCTCTGCTTCCTGGCTGCCATGAGCTGAGTGGCTCCTTTGCCATGCCCTTCCACCATGATGTTCCGCCTCACCTCAGACCCAGAACAGTGGAGTCTGGTCATAGACTGAGACCACTGAAACCATGAGCCAAAATAAATTTTTCCTCCTCTAAGTTGTTCTTGTCAGGTATTTTGGCCAGAACAAAAGCTGACTAACATATCTACTCATAGTAGTTCCTATAAATAAGGTCTAGGAACCTTAGCTAATGACTGATAGATAAGGTGCCAGTGTGATCAAGTAATCAAGAGCTATGGTCAAACTCAGTTGCATTTTAGAGTCTCAAACGGTGGAAGCAGCAGCCTCCTAAACTCTGCATTACTAGTCCCCTGTGGGAGGGAGAAGAAAGTCCAGCTCCTGGCACACTGATAAAACACGTCAAGACAAGGCGGGATGAGGAAAAGGGTCTAGAAATTGTTACTTGTTAGGAGTTGCTGAGGAATTGGGAGATACTTATCTGGGGAAGATGTGATAGAGCAGGGGACAATAGTGGTCTTTATTCATTTGGTGAACCAAGTTTAAAAGAAGGGAGAGACTTTTTCTGAGTAACTTCATAGGACAGAAATGAGGCTAACAGAAACTAGAAGAATAGGGGTGGCAGATTTTAGTTTCATATGAAGAACTATTTAATGAGTTCTACCATGGTGGAACATGTTTTTGTTTTTTTTTGCTAGGTAACTTCCACGTTGCTGCAAAAATTGTGTGGAAGCCCCATGACTCCTGCCATGGATTCTGTGCGAGTACATGGGAAGTGGGCTCTGCTAGGAAAGGAAAGCTGCCTCATGCTTGGCTCAGAAGAAAATTAAGGCCCATCTCCCAAAGTTTATATATTTAGTGTTTGGCCATGAACCAGCACATTCCATGTTAGGACCCCTAGCCTCCTGGATTCCTGATAGCCAAGAATAGTAATAACCATCAATTATTGTGATCACACTTTGCCAGGCATATTAAATGAATTAGTACTTTCCCATTTTTCCTGATTAGGATCCAACTACTTCCAGATCAGAGGCAGAGTGAGTGGTGGAATGGAGAAAAGTATGGGGTTTGAGATAAGCATTTCGAACCTCAGTTTCCTTCACTCTTTAATAGGTTTAAAAATAACTGCCCTATGAAGTTCTAAAGGTTAGATGAATGTATGTGCTACAAAGTAGACATTCAGTGTTTTTATTTGTTTTTCCTTTCTGTCCACATCTGAGAGGAAATAGTGGCTTTGCAGTTACAGCAACTGTAACTAACACGTCCAGCCTTGTGGTATGTATCTTAGACTATTTTTCTGGGGTCCCTGGACATCAAGTGTGGACAGATTGTGCTTGATTCTCCATTACAGTGTGAGCTAGTCAGCTGCTCATTCTTGGACTTTATCTAGATAAGTCCAAGGACTGTTTTTCATTCTTTTACTTTGTGTGCATGTGTGTTTCTGGGGATTGAACCCAGGACCTTGTGCATGCTAGGCAAGTGCTCTACCACAGAGCTATACCCCCAGTCCAAGGGCTGTTTCTTTTACAAGGTCATGCAACTTGCCCTTGGAAATCTTCCATTGGATTGTACCCAGGTACTGGGCTATCCTGACCCTGCATGAGTGTTAGACATTTTCACGCATCCAAATAGCTATTCATAGAATACAGAGAGCAGCACAGTGATGTTGAAAAGGCAAAGAGGGAAGAAGAGGCATTTTCCTCTCAGGCTTAAATTCTCAGAAACTCTGTCAGGAAGAGATCATATTTAGGAACAGCTTTGCTCTTCCGGATCCATGAAAACAAACACAGCAAATAAACAACAAAACCATTGGAACCAAGTTTTAAAAAAGCAAGCCAACTCAGAAACTGTCAATGGAAAATAAATGAACAAATTGTGTCTTTTATATGTAGTGTGATGATCTGGCTGCAATTGGGGGAGCCCAGAGACCATCCCCTCTGCAGTCCTTCTCTTAGGCCAGCTCCTGTAGTCAGTTGTATGACTGACTGGCACAGGGAGAAGTGGAAAGAAGAGACAGACATGGATTCTAGAGAATGGATTTGATTCTTCAAACTGGGCCCAAGGAAAAGTCAGATCCCCCTTACCTTCTGCTACCAACAGAGAAAGGATGTAAGCAGAAAAGGAAGGTTCAATTTGTAAAGGGCTTTGGATACTCGGCACACCAACCCTTTTTTTCTTGGTACTGGAGATTGAACTCAGGGGCACTAGACCACTGAGCCACATCCCTAGCCCTTTTATGTATTTTATTTAGAGACAGGGTCTCACTAAGTTGCTTAGTGCATCATTTTTGCTGAGGCTGGCTTTCAACTCGTGATCCTCCTACCTCAGCCTCCTGAGCTGCTGGGACCACAGGCATGCGCCACTGTGCCCAGCAGGCACACCAGCCTTTTGACCAAGTGAGAAGTCTGGTCATTGCTAAAATGGGTCTAAATAATGCAGAGGTATTTATGTTACCCTGTAAAATCTCACCTCCCATTGGTGAACAAAATGCATGGAACTTCTTTCACTATTTCTCTGATCTCTCCACCAATGCCCCCTGCAATTTCCTTTCTTTCCATAACTTCCCTCTACCTTTTGACACAACCCTGATGAATATTTTAACCTGATTTCACAGGGTGAAAATCAGGTGAAACAAGGGGATATCAGAATGTGATTTTCTGCCTCCTTAATTCATCTCTGCTAAGGATCCAGGAAGATGGGACAGGAAACACTAAAGAGTTCCTATGCCCCAGGGCCTATCTACCCCAAGCATCCTGGCAAGCAGGCACTGCTCAATTTTCAACTACAAACTCACTTGAATTGAGAAATGAAAGATGGAGAACTTTGTGTCTCAGGAATGACTTTTAGTCCTTAGTGCCCCAGGAGGGAATGCTCTTGTACAGTGACTAACCAAAGAACAGCACAATGGTCCAGAGCAGCATGGTGCCTGTCTTGTTAAGAAGCAGGAAGCGCAGGTCAGACTGCAGGTGGGTGGGGGGGCAGTGAAGGTGGGTGGAGAGCACAGCTTTCAGACCTAGGTTGAGGGGTGGCCCTTCTAACCTGGGTGGTGTTGCAGCTTGATAGTTAATAGAGGAAGTGGGGAAGAAATATGAAAAGCTCACAGTGGTGTTTTCTTTGGTTGAAGTGTATTACACAAATTGATTTTTTTGAACACATGCAGGAATGAGGTACATTACTAGTAAGTACTTTCTGATACTCTCTTCGTAACTTCAGAAACCTCATGTCAGGGAACCAGTGGGATATGACTGGGGGATATCCCTGTTGGAAAGATACTGAGACTGCTGGAATTTGGTCTTAGCCACTCTTGGCTTGGGAGACAGCACAGGACTGGAAACTCTAAAATCCTCTACCCTCTTCTGTCAAGAATCCTCTAGCTTTCTGAGGTTCCTTTACTATAGTTGAATCTGGAATGCCCCCTATGGGGGTATACCGTAAATTGGTGCCGAGCAGTTGGCCGGGGATAATACATCCCACCCCAGGAGAGCCACATCACCTCGCGCCTATTGGCTGACCTCTATTTCTGTGCTCGTAGACAATGCGTGATCCCCAACCTAAACGCTTCTATACTGTTACGCATGGACAACCCACTTCTGCATTTGTAACTCAAAAAACCGAAACGCTATTGGATCCCTTCCCCTATATAAGCCTGTAACTTCCTCTAAATAAACAGTTCCTGCTTGAGACAGAAGTCTCCGGAACGTGGTGGTTTCATGCCGGAGGGCTTTACCTTTCTCAGCCCATCTTGCCAGGGGGCATCTAGGGGTTTCCCTTTCTGCTGGTCTGGGGGATCCACCTCCGGCGCAAAACCCCGACAGTCCCCAAAGGCCTAAGTGTTAAAAGCTTGGTCTGCAGCCTATGGTGAGATGGGGAGGTAGTGGAGCCTTTAAGAGGTGAGGCCTAGTGGAAGGTCATAGATCACTGGGGGATGCCCTTAAGGTGATTGTGGAATGCTGCTCTCCTCCTCTCTGTTTCCCAGCCATCATGAGATGAGCAGATTTCTCCACCATGCATGTGGATGTGCTGCCTCAACATAAGCCCCCAAATTGACACAGTCACTTCGAAAAATGACCTAAATTTATGGATACCCGATGACCCAGCATTTTCCTGACAATAAATGGAAGAGAAACACATTATATGGGCATCACAACACATGTACAAGGACTGGGGATATAGCTTAGTGGTAGAGTACTTGCCTGGCTTTTGCAAGGCCCTGGGTTCAATTCTTAGTTCTGTCCCTCTCATTAAAAAAAAAAAAAGACATGCACAAAAGTGTTCACAGCAGCATTGTTTGTAATAGATAAAAAATTATAAACTATTCAATGGTCCCTTACTGAGAAGGAGGTCATACATCCCCATCTTCTCTGAGGATAGAACATAGAACACGTGAGTTTAAGGTGAAATAGAGGAGTCTGGGAAATACCAGGGGGAACTTTCTGATGGTAAGGTTCTCTCCTAGAAATCTTTAAGTGGGAAGTTCCATATATTTGGGAAAGAATTTAAATTGCAGAAGGCGGGAATAAAGGGGGAGAATTATCTGTTTTCTTGCCCTTGATTCTGACTCAGTGAGTGTAGGAAACCAATCCGACACTTCCAAGACATTCTTTAGGGATTCACTCGCTCAGAAGAGAAGTAAAAGTAGCGAGGAACAGAAGAGGAATCCTGTCCACTTACCTAGATATGTCAACATCTATTTCTTTCCTTCTGTCATTCTCCTGCCAACAGATCTCTTAGATTTGAGTGACAACTTTGTTCTGCTGCAGATTCAGTGGGTGAGGTGGAGGCCCTACAGGTAGCAACTGTGGCAGAAGACAGAGGGGGCGACCACAAAAGCTCCAACTTGCAAACACCAGTGCATACAGATTGCATACAGATAGGTTGATGTTGATGCTCCTTCCCTATTTGCTTCTAACGTTACTGGGTTCTGCAGCTGAGAGTGTGAACTGCAGCCTGACTTTCTACTCTACCACTGTGAAGTGAGACCCTGCTGCACATTCAAAGGTGACTGAATTTACCCTTCGGGGATGACTGTGACCCTGGGAAGTAGCAGTGGGGCTGCTGCCCAGATTAGGAATCTTCCAGGACCCAGGCTGACATTGAACCAAGAGTTAGGGAAGGGACCAAAAACTATGATACTAATAATATTCTAAAGGAGCTGAGGGGCTGTTTAAGGAAGAGGGAGGACAATAGCATGAGGAGTCTCAACTGGCAGAGGCTTGAAGCCCAGGCCCTCATTATTCAGGGTGAGTGTCAGGGCAGTGACTGTGAGGGCCAATGGCTGCCCGGCAATGAAAGAAGTCAGCCCAACTCCCAGGAGGTAAAGGGGAGCACATAAGAGTTGGGGTTGGGGCAGCTCTAGGCATAGAAGCAACATGATGGGCACTGAGCCAACCACTTGAGCTTGAATCCTTGTTCTGGATACTAATTGGCTTAGAGACCTTGGCTAAGTTTTTAAAGTTTTCTGGGCCTCAGAGTCCTTATCTCTAGAGTGGATAAATAATTATACTGCATTGTAGGGTTGTAAAGAAGGTTAAATGGGATAAAAACATGAGAAGCACTTTGTGCTATTTGGTAGAACATTCTCTGATGATGAAAATGCTCTCTGGGCTGTCCACTTCAGTAGCTCTTAGCTTCATGTAGCTATTGAGCCCCTAAACTTGTTTACCAAGACTAAGAACATTTTTATTTTATTTTTTGACTGTGTCAAAGATTGAATACTGGGCCTTGTACATGCTAGGCAAGTGTTGTTGTGGGTTTTTTTTTTTTTTTTTTTTTTGGTACTGAGGATTAAACTCAGGGGTACTTGACCACTGAGTCACATCTCCAGCCCTTTTTTGTGTTTTATGTAGGGACAGGGTCTCACTGAGTTGCTTAGTCCCTTGCAGTTGCTGAGGCTGGCTTTGAACTCATGATTCTCCTGTCTCAGCCTCCCAAGCCACTGGGTAGGCAAGCATTTTACCACTGAGGTACACTCCAGCTCCTCAAGGAACTAAAGTTTTAATTTTGTTTTGTTTTAATTAATTTGAATTTATCATTTTCATGTGGCTAGTGGTTGCATTCTTAGCTACCACAGTCTTAGAGCAATGGCAGGCAAATAGAAAGTGCTTGATGAAGGTTAGTTATCCTCCTAAGGAAGAGGGAGTCAGGAAGTCACACACCACCAAAACCTCGCTCCCAACCTGAACTTGTATTGGTGAAGCCCAGAAAGATGAAGTAATTTGTGTGAAGGCACTCAGCTGTTCAGCCTGCTGGGATGGGAACCACATTGCTCACTGTTAGTTGAGGTCCAAACAAAGACCCTAGACTATTTCTGAGATAGACTGGAAAGAGAACAAATTGGAGAAATCTACCAAAAGCCTAGAACCTATGATAGGAGCTGAAAGATGAGGGGGTAGGGTGAAGAACAAAACTCTGGGCCTGGTCTGCAGGAGCAGGTATCTGAAGCCTCTGGTCACCACCCTCATTCTCTCTGTCCTCACCCTTCTAGCCTAGTGTCAATGGAAAAACTTTGTGTCAGGTCTGTAGCGACCTCTTGTGGCTACAGGGACAACAGTTGCCCCAAGGAGAGAATCTGTTAATACTGAAAATTCTTTCCCTACTCACACAATCATCCATCCAAACCATCCATCCAACCTTCCTTCCATCCAATTAACTTTTTTTAAAAAAAAAATCTCTTCTCTATGCCAGTCCATCTCTGCCTCCATGAACTGAGGAAAAGATGGTACACACTATAGTCTTTGGGATTCTTAAAGCATTTCCCCCACATCTGCATTATTCTATTTATCATACTTCATTGTATCTGTTTTATTGTCTTTCTTTACTTCTGGTCTGTGGTCTTTTCAAAGGCAAGGACCAAATGTAATCCATCTTTGTGTCCACACTGGAGAGCACTATATGAGGTTCAAGATACATCGAAGCATAATTGTTAGGAATTCCAGAGTCAGAAAAATGTATTATAGTCCCGATTATGCTGTTTGCTAGGTGGGGTATCTAGTGCAGTGACTTAAACTTACTTAACTTCAGCTTTTAAATTTGTTAACACCATAATAACAACACCCAATTTTTAGTACTGTGGAGAGGATTAAATTTTTGCACACACAGCACATTTTATATCCATTGCTCCACCTGAAATTGAATCCTTAATACCTTTTTTTTTAAAAAATTGGTACCAGGAATTAAACTCAGGGGTGCTTAACCACTGAACCACATTCCCCAGCCCTTTTTATTTTGAGACAGGGTCTTGCCAAGTTGCTTAAGGCCTCGATAAGTTACTGAGGCTGGCTTTGAACTCGCAATTCTCCTGTCTCAGCCTCCTAAGCTGCTGGGATTACAACAGTGTGCCACCATGTCCAATGGATTCTATTATGCCTTCTAATGAGCTTTATACTACCAATACTATTCTACCATTTTCTATCCCATGAATTCAATCATTCCATTTCAACTGGATCTTTTTCATAGATGCTTCCGAAAGATGCTCAAGTCTTTTTCTTTCTCTCTCTCTCTCTCTCTCTCTCTCTCTCTCTCTCTCTCTCTCTCTCTTTCTTTCTTTGATACTGGGGCACTCGACCACTGAGCCACATCCCCAGCCCTATTTTGTGTTTTATGTAGAGACAGGGTCTCACTGAGTTGCTTAGCACCTCACCATTGCTGAGGCTGGCTTTGAACTCGCGATTCTCCTGTCTGAGCCTCCCAAAGTGCTGGGATTACAGGAGTGTGCCATTGTGCCCAACTGTCTTTTTCATTCTAAAACCAATCAAACCAAGCCAGCAACTCTTCCCTTGATTCCACACCCACCATGAGCTCTCATTCATAGCCAATCTTCCATTTCTGTACAGGTGTTATAAGATATTGATCTTCTCAGTTCTCAGAGCAGCTAGGTGGAGCTACACTTCAGGCTGGGAGCAGCCTTGCCCACTTCCATTTAAAGATAATCTTTATGCAGCACAAAGCAAAAATATTTGAGAAGCATTGGGGTGTTTGCTCTCCTCTCACTTACTTCAGCCAGTACCAATTTGTCTTCAATCCCCTTCATGCCTTCCGCATGCCCAAGGTACAGGGTTTTGTCTTCATTTTGTTTGAGCACATGCAGGCATTTTTCCTATTGATTATTTCCTCTTAAACACTGAGACACAGTCCCTTTCTGGTTTTTTTCCTTTTTTTTTTTTTTTTTTTTTTTTCTAACTCCTCACGTTCCTCTGCAGGCTCAACCTCCCTTCTCTAGGGACTTTGGAAGAGTGGTGTAGATCCTGGTCCCAGGCCCTTTCTCTTTCTACTCTGTTCTCTCGCTAAGCATTCTCATCTGTACCATCTCAAATCCAATGAACCTCAGCTGGATGCAGTGGCACACTCCTGTAATCTCAGTGACCCTGGATGTAAGGAAATCAAAGGAGACATAGGCAAGATGCAGAGGCAAAAATGGCTGCTTGTCCAAGCTGCCAGCTTTATTTATATCATAGGTTACCTTAGGTCACTGGCATCATTAGTACATTATTGTTCATTGTATCATTAGGCAGGTTATAGAGTCAGCAACATTATGCAGCTTATTCCTCAGTTACATACTAAGTTGCAATATGCAATGTTAGGAGCTTTGTGTAGCTTTCAAGAAAGTTTATCCTTTAAAGTTACTGTTATGTGGACAGGTTCAGGAGCAGCAGAACTTGGTAAAACATTGTGGTTGTCTAAAAAGAGAGTTTCTTTATTCCCAGGAACTGAGTGTCTGAGATCAAGGTCGAGGCTGATAGGACTCTAGCACAGAGCCTCCCTGTGGAGGGCATTACCATAGCAGCTAGGCATCCTGCATCTTTGCACAGAAACTTTCCCAGGCACGGAGCATGCATTAGTTATCTTACTAGTTCTGGGAGGAAACTGTGGAATGTTCTAGCTGTGGAAAACAGAATGTGTATTATTCTCCAGGAATTTGCTCACCAGTGACATACTGTCTTGTACATTTCCACAGTCAAAACCCTTACACCTGGAGGCTGAGGCAGGAAGATCACAAATTTGAGGCCAGCCTCAGCAACTTAGTGAGGTCCTAAGCAACTCGGTGAGAGCCTGTCTCAAAATAAAAAAATACAAAGGGCTGGGGATGTGGCTCTGTGGTAAGGTGCCCCTGTATTCAATCCCCAGTTAAAAAAATCCAATGAATCCCAACTATAACCTTGAATTTCTAATATGAATATACAACTGCTTATCTGAGATCTCTACATGGAGGTCTTAGAGATGCCTTAAACTCAGCGTGTTAAGACAGAACCCAGTCTCTGCCTCCCAACCTGGTTCTCTTCTGGTGTTTCCTGTTGAGCCAACCACTTTCCCTGATGTGCAAGTCAGAAACCTGGATGTTATGATTCTGATTGGCCCCAAAGTGTAAATTAGCCAAGCAAAAGTGTTTTCATTCATATGACCCTTTTGGATAATGGATATTGTGCAGTGTGTGTGCGTGTGTGCGTGCGTGCACGCACATGTGCATATATTCTTGATATTTCTGTCATTTATCATCTCACCTCTGCCTACCTTTCCTGCCAATCTGGCTAAATTCTAGTCAAGTCTAAATTTCAAGCCAAGTGTGTCAGGCAGCTATAATCCCAGTGGTTTGGGAGGCAGAGACAGGAGGATCACAAGTTCAAAGCCAGCTTCAGCAATTTACAGAGGCCCTAAACAGTTTAGCAAGACCTTGTCTCAAAATAAAATAATAAAAAGGGCCTGGGGATGTGGCTGGGGATGAAGCATCCCTGAGTTCAACTGAGTTCAATCCCTGGTACCTAAATAAATAAATAAATAGTAAAAAATAAAAAGGAGCCTTAGATTTAAATTTATAGAACTCTTCTTTGCAGAAACTTTTTCTGGATGTTTGGGCTAGGTGTACACACATCCCTTGTATTACTTTCATTTGGCATTGTAACTTCCACTCTCATGGATTTCCCCACAGGGCTGTAAGTTTCAAGCAGAGGCCACTCTTGCCTTGTTCTTTGCTGTACCTTTAACGCCTTGCACAGAAAATATGTCCAACAAATATATGTGGGATGGAGACTGAGATAAAGCAGAGTTCCCTTCTTTCTACTCCTGTATATACATGCAGTAGTCACTTGGGATGGCTGCTGAATTGTGGTTTCCTCTGCCCTCCTGCAGTCTCTCTTACCCTCTTATTCTCTCATAAAATAAATGGATTGCCAGGTGCAGTGGTGAATGCTTATAATCCCAGAGTTAGGAGGCTGAGGCAGGAGGACCACAAGTTCAAGGTCAGCCTCAGCAACTTAGGAAAATCCTGTCTCAAAATAAAAATAAATACATAAAAAGGGCTGGGGATGTGGCTCAATGGCAGAGTGCCCCTGGGTTCAATCCCCTGTACCAATAAATAAATAAATGGACTGAAGTGTGAGATTTCTGTACCTAAAGGTGGTTGATTGACTCTGAGTTAGCCTAGTAACCAAATAACTCAGTGCCTTTACATTTTCTTTAGTGACAGCGAGTGATCATCTATTTCTTTGGAGGGAATTCAACTTAATTTACATAGTTCCTTTGGGTCACAGCTCCATGCTCCATCTCTCCATCCTCACTTTTAATTTTACACACACCCATTACATTTCTCCTTACATATATTTTCCTAGTGGCATATTAACAATTTTTCGGTGTGCTTCAGATAGGGCATCCTTGACTAGAAGTCTGTGGTTACCAAAAGCAGTCTTAGAAACCAGAGAATGGCTCCACAGAAGGGGCTGAAAACTGCTGGAGGCTCATTCTTCCCTAGAGATTGAAGAAGAAAAGCATATATAATTAAAATGATAAATTGGATTTTTTTGGTTCTCTGTTTACCACTGTCAAACATAATCTATTTCATGCATTTATACAGAATGCATAAAATAGGTCAGAATTAATTTTCTTCAGTTTGCTTATTTTCCCCTCCAGTTCCCTGGGTAGATGTGGAACACAGATGGGAATGGGAAGAATGTAAGACTTGTGTATTTAGAGGAGTTGGTGGTAAAGGATTTAGTGCACTGGACCCTGGGAGCTGAACACCCATGAGCAAGCAAACAATGAAAAGGAGTAATGAGTATCTGGGAAAGAGCATGGAGACAGGCAGAACAGAATTGAAATCCTGGCTTAGCTGAATGGGCTTGTGTGGCTTCAATTCCATTCTCTTTCCTTTTTTCAAAGTTCTCCTTCCTCCCCATCATTCTTCCCATCATCAATTTCTCCCTCTATTGGATTATTTGTATTTGTATTGGGACCTGCACAAATATCATCCAATGCAAACCTCTCCTTCGCCTTACTCATCCCTTCTCATATGTGTTTCATTTCTGTTCTCCCTTCAGAGCCAAATTTCTCAAAAGACTCATCCACATTTGCTATCTCTTCTTCCGTAATTCCTGCTCCTCAATTCCCAGTTGTGGACCACCTGGCCTCAGCTCCTGCAGAGCCCCCACTCACTGAACTGCTGTGGATGTTGTCACGGACGCTTCAGTTCCCAGTGAGTATGTGTGGGTGGTGGTGGCAATTCTCTGCCCTCCACTTATTTGGTTGCACAGAAGCACTTTCAACAGAGGAACCCTAACTTCTGAGTTGAGACACTTGTCTTTTTCGTCTCCATCACATGCTCCCTGCTGATTCTTGCTCTACTTCCCTTTGTCTGTTTACTGGCTTTTTTTTTTTTTTTTTTTTCCCCTTGACACTAAGTGTAGGGATGCTCAGAGCTGCGTCATGTCCTTCTTCCCTTATCTATTTACACTGTCTCCCATATGCTGGTGACACCCAAATTTATACCTCCTGACCTAACTGACCTCTCCCATGGACTTCAGACCTGATGTACACCTGCCAGCTATCTCTTTAACTTGGATAGTTTACCAACATTTCAGACTTAACATGTACAAAAGAAAACTCTTCATCTCTCTCCTCCTTGCTGGGAACCAATCAACCACCTGCTGCCCCTTCTCGCTGCCCCTGTCTTCCTCCCCATGAATTTTCTCATCTCATTAAACAGACCCCCCCACCCAGTTGCTCAAATAGAAAACTCAGAACCATGCTTCACAACCAAGTTCTATTGGTTCTTGTCCAAAATTTATTTCAAATCTTTATTGCTGTAGCTTTCTTGACACCACAATAGTGGAACCGCTAACTTTTACATGTCACTGTAAAATTCTCTTAGTTATTTTCCTGTGTCTCTGCTCTTGCCCTCCTTTTCCATTGGATACACAGAATGAAAAAGTGACCTACTCACAGTGTAAACACCAATGTAAATACCCCTGTATCATCTCTCTTTTCCCAGAAGTTATCCCTGTATTTGTTATTTATTCTTCTCATATCTGTTTTCATACACATTTTTTATGTGCCCACCAACAATACCTCATACTATTTTGCATTCTTACAATTTCCTGTAAATGGTATTTTAGGAGGAGAGGACTCACAACTCCCTCTTTCACTCTGCGTGGCTTGTGAGGTGGATCCAGACACACTTGTGGCCTTGTCATTCTCACTGTGGCGTAGTTTTTCATTGAATACAGATGTCTGACTCTTCATTTTCTTTTCTTAATAATGGATGATGATGGCGGTTTTGATTTGGGGCCATTGTGAATAATGTTGCAAAGAACATTTGTATGCATTTCCTTGGGCGTGTGTTTGAGTTTCTCCAGGGTAAAACCTTAAAAAAGAGAATGTCTGAATAATAGAGTATGTGTCTCTTCAACTTTACTAGATCGCGCCAGATTTCTCTTTAAAGTGGTTGAGCAGATTTCCTCCAGTACTTAAGCGTGGGCGAGTTTTCCTGGCTCTGCATTCTCTCCCACAGAGTTGCAGAGCTGGTTAGGGCGCCAGGAGGCGCTGAGCAGCTCAGCTGCAGTCTCGTGACTGGACTCTGCTCTTGTCTTCCTCCAAGTCCTCGCCTTCACTGGCGGGGTGGGTGGCGATCCGGGTTCCAGAGACGCCTACAGGGCAGGCTTCAGCTTCTGGATGCTGGGAGAGTGGAACCTAATCTTCCCCTCCCCAACTGTTTCCTAAAATTTGAAAGCAATACAAAACAGAAACTTCCCCATCATGAACTAAAACTGAAAAGGACCTGCATTGCCAAAATAAACATTTATATGCTTAACATCCAAAATACATAGGGCCAACATTTTCACACATCTATTTGTTGTGATATTTTCTTTAAGAAATAAAGCAATCCGTTCTAGTCTGTCTCCCCTTTTGGGAAGCAGCTGAAATCTTGAGATTGGGGGGTGTCCAAACTACTTATTTTTATCACAAATGTAAGTCTCCAAAATCAATTTATAGTATATATATATTTAAAATTCTGGGTTATGGTTTGGGTATGAGTTGTCCCTCAAAAGCTCATGTGTAAGACAATGCAGGAATGTTCAGAGGTGAATTTAAAGCCAGAATTAGACAGGCAGTCAGTGTAGATAGGTAAATTGAGTCAGGTCGGAGCTGGGAGGCCAATTTGGAGAAGTATGGAAATGCTAATGCCTCCAGAGCCCTTCCTCCACTCTTATTACCCCTGCTCCAGCCGGTTGCTAAGGTAACCTGTCCCAAGGAGTTGTTAATTACACCTGGGCCCTTCCCCCTTTCTGTGTGATTTTTCACCTTTTGGCCATCCCACCAAATATCCTGGGTCTAGTTACATACATTGGAAGGAGAGAGATGAGGGGAAAAGAGCAGAACAAAGGGAGCCTAGGACATATAAAAAGAAAAAACGTGTACTTAGGGGGATACCAGGATACTGGCTATGGTCCCCTTCTCCCTCTCCGGAGAGGTGTACGTTACCCCTTTTTATTTTATTTTATTTTTTTTATTTTTATTTTTTTAAAATATTTTTTTAGCTGTAGATGGATGCAGTATCTTTATTTTATTTATTTATTCTTATGTGGTGCTGAGGATGAACCTGGTGACTCACGCATGCAAGGCAAGCGCTCCACCACTGAGCTACAGCCCCAGCCCCCGTTACCCCTTTTTAAATAAACTCTGCTTTATATGCTTGCCTCGGTGTGCTTCTCTAATGTTCAAACTTCAACATGTGGAGGAGCAGAACTCATCACCGGTAGCTGGTGGTATCAAAATGATTAGATCATAAGCGTTGTAACCTAATCTATGGATTAATCCATCTGATGTATTAATAATTTGTAAGGACTACTGTACTGGGTGGTAACTGTAGGCAGATAGGGTGTGGCTGGAAAAAGTAGGTAGGTCACTGTGATTTGCCCTTAGAGATTACATATTGTTCCTGGCCCCTCTGTTTTTCTCTCTCTGCCTCCTGACTGCCATCAGGTTAGCAGCTTTCTTCTGCCATGCCCTGAAAGGACCAGACTAAAGCCATTTTGTGACTCTAGGCCTCTTGTCCCGAGCCCTAGGTCCCCCACCCAGTTACTAGAAGTTGCAACACAATCAACAGCACCCCTCCCTGGCGCCAAAAAGTGGTTCTGCAACTTGAGTCAGCTAATCAGAAGGCCAGGCAATGAGCTCACTGTAGCCAGACCTATCAACAACCTAAAGGTCAACTGGGCCCATTATAGCCAGACCTATGAGTCTAAAGGTCCACTGACCACCCAGTGACTTCACCCATCCCCATCCAATCCTACTGCTGTTCCCCCTGCGTGCGCTTTCCCTTACCCAATCACGTAACGCCAAGGCATGTACTCCCCTGCTTGCGATTGTAACCCATAAAAATCCCTGCTCCCCTAGACTTGGGGCCGTGCTTCCTAACCTGCTGCGTTGGTGTAGGTTGGCAGACCCTGCTCGAGCTTGAATTAAAGACACTTCTTTGATTACATCGGAATCGGACTCCTGGTGGTCTCTGGTGATCTCGAGTCTGGGCATTACACCCTTCTACCATGATGTTCTTCTGCCTCAGCTCATGCCCATAGTAATGCAGAAACTGATCATGGACTGCATTTCTGAAACCATGTGCCCCAAATAAACTTTTCTTTCTAAGATGTTCTTGTTGGGTATTTTAGACTGATAAAACACTGACTAGTACATTCTCTATCTAATATTTTGCATGTTTCTTTCCTACCTATCCAACATTGTTTCCAAAACACATTTATGTTGATGCCGATATCTCCAGCATAGTGTTTTTCTATTCTCCTAAAAATATCTTTTTATATTGTTTTCAGTTTTTGCCTATTTAAACAATGGTGAATGCATACTCCTAGAGGGTAGAGATTTTGTCTTTTGTTTATGCTCAATTTTCAACACCTGGAATTGTGTCTCGCACACACTAGGTGTTCAATAAACACACATTGAGTCAATGAATACGTGAATAGTCTCATTCCTGTCTTTAAGTTGCTCAAATGCAGAATTTGTCCAAAAACATTCATGTGCATATGTAGTGAATGGATTTGGGGGCGAACTTACTCTCCAAGGCTATTGTATTACTTTATACCTCCCCAGCAGTTTGAGAGCTCCAGTTTCCCCTTGGCCTTGCTGATATTAGTATTTTGAGTTCATAGTGTACCGCACATTTGTAGTGTATGTAAAATCATATGTTATTATTGTTTTAATTTGGAATTCCCTAATTCAATTCTTATTTGCCTTACCTTGGATTCTCCTTGACATCCTTTGTGGCTTTCAGGTTATTAAATGAACAGAAGAAGTAGGTTGGGGGTGGGGTGAAGATCAGTCCAAAGGAGCAATGTGACTCTTACAAGGGCCTGGAGCTCTCCAAGCCTCCCCAGCCTCTCTTCCTCCCTGGAAGGATTTGAGCACCTGTGCCAAGGAGAATCTGGGATCCTCAGGGTGAAAGAACACAGTGTGGAGGACCAGGGTCATCCTCTCTGCCCAAACCCACCTTGAGCTTTCAAGGCCTCTATAGTGGCCTACTGGGGGCTCCCTGTGTGCCCACACTGCTGTTATTCTCTAGGTCTTCAGTTGAAGAGTGCCAGAGGGGAGATCCCCAGGTGCAGGCGCTCTGGCTTTTGTAGCTGCCTCCATTCTGACAGGGAACCTGTGCATTCCCATGGAGGAGGCTGTCTTTGGAGTCTCTAGCATTCCCACATCGCCCTCCACTACTAGGTCTCTGGCTTCTCTGAAATCGACAAAAGGACTACTGTTTGGGGAAGAGAGAACTGGATTGAAGGTAAGGGCCTAGAGGCAAGGGCAGAGAGGAGTTGCGGGGATGGGAAGTGCAACTGAGGTAGAAGGTTTGAAATCTTGGGACAACGAGGAGGAATACTAAAACACTGGACTGAATGTAGCCCCTGGGGTTGCTGCCTCCATGGATGTTTGAACCTGATGGACTGGCATATGGCAACAGCCTGATTGACAGTGCGACAGCAGTGAATCAGACAGAGCAGTGGGTGTGCAGAAGCCAGTGCCAACTGCCATCTGAAAGACATATTTCTAGCACATAGGGATGACACTCACTTGAGATCCTTTCCCATTTGAAAAGCATTAAAAAATCATAACCTGCAAGCCCAGAGGGTGAGCACTCTGACTTAACAACCCTTTTACTTTCTTTTGCAAAGCATTAAAGTCATTAACTTCAAGCAAGAGGGAAAAGCGGGTTCTTACTTAACTCTTATCATCTGAAAAGTCTTAAAAACCAGAAGCGGTGAGACCTCGTCTCTCTTCGACAATGTTAAATCTTAAAGACCATACTGCTGCTAAGTAATGGGGCCATTCTGTCAGAATGGGACTGAAGAAAAATTCAATCTAGTGACATGTCCTCACTCATAAATCTGTGGTGACTCCACACTGTTGATTAGATATGGTCCTCCTTTGGCGTGGGTTTCTACTGCTCTTTTGCTACTTTAACCTTATCGTGTTCTCTGCTACCCACTGGATGAGGTTTACTCCATTTACAGGGATTGACTCTCCATACCTTTTCTCCCCTCACTGACACCCATTCATCCTGCTCTAAGCTTCCCTGTATGGATTTTGTACCTATCATGTAACACTGGTATTTTTAATAGTCCCCAACATCCGTATATCCCTTTAGGCTATCCAACTTATACCTTCCACATCTCCTTGGAAAATTCAACTTTTAAAACCATACTAGGCTCACTCCTCTTATCTCTTTAATCACTACAGCATTTTGCTTAAATATTTATGCATTGCAGATTTTCCAATTGTACATATTCATTTTTGCATTTATGCTTTAGAGTATATGTGTATCATGTATTCCTCCACTGGATTATCTATCTCCTCGATTAATTTTTCCCCCCATTTGTTGTTATGTGAAGATAAACAGGTTAATCAGTTACTATATGTTTATTAAGCACCCATGTCCCAGGCATTGTGCTAGAGGTAGGGACATAGTCATCAGACTCTAGCAGGAGAGACAGAGACATTAAATGACTGAATGAGTCATTAGAGATGAACAAGGGCAGGTGTTTTGGGAATACATGGGAGCTGTTGGAAACCTTTTCCTGAGAAAATGTAAACTGAGATTATTAGGAGTTAATAGAAGCTGAGTACTAGGCAAAAAACAGAGGAACGTTCCAGATACAGGTAATTGCAGGTGCCCAGATTGTCGCATGGAGAGGATACAAAGTACCTGGCAGTATACAGTCAAGGTTAATCTAGCAGTCCTGTGTTGCCCAAACCCTGTACATTCCAAAGGTCTTTGGGCCTGGCCTGGACCAGCTCCTGAAAGATGACTCTTGGACTATCCTGCCTGATTAGAATATCTGCATATACCTGGGATCCTGGGCCAGCCAGATAGTTCATGCTAGCCGTGTGATTTATGGAGAACACTTGTTTTTATTTGCCTAGGCTGCTTTGTGCCATGTTGTTACAGTTTGATCTCTGTTGGAGTTGGAGACTGAGCGGTTAAGGTCAATCATTCACGTGCTGCATGCTTATGTGATTGACCTCCAGTAAAAACTCTGGATAGCAAGGTTCAGGGGAAAATTCTTGGTTGGCAATATTTTGTATGTGTTGTCATATGTTGTTGCTGGGAGAATGAAGTCCTGTCCATGTGACTCCACTGGGAGAGGACAAATGAAAGCTTGTACCTGGTTCCTTCTGGAATCTATCCTGTGTACTTTTTATCTGTTCTAGATTTTACTCTGCATTCTTCCATTGCAATAAACCATAAGCAAGAGTAAAATGTCTTTACTGAGTTCTGAGTCCTAGTGAACCATTGAACATGAGAGTGGTAGAGTGGAAAGAACAAAGGCTGTAGGAAAGGGGAGCCTCTGGGGTGAGAGAGGAGATGGAGGAAAGAACTGGATTCTTTATATCCTTATGGATCATGGTTAAGAAAGGCATGGTTCTGCCTGTGGGCTTGATCCCAATGTGGCTACTTCACTTAATTCTATTCTGCAACTCTGCGTCGCATCCTGCCCCAGCTAGATCTCATTCAGGATACCTACAGAAAACATGCTGATAAACAAATTTTCTTAGGATGGGGAGTGGGGCACATAAAGGCACATAAAACCTAATGAAGGAGATGAGCAGTGTCACTCATGGGATGACTGCACTGATTGTTATTTTCCATAGAGCCACCTTGGATTTGGAGCAGACTACTTAATATATATTAGTGAAGAGGAGACAGTGTGGTTATTATGAAAGCTGGGGAGAAAATTCCAGAACTGTTTGCCATACAGAATGCCACAGATTGAAAATTCAGGGGTGATATCACTAATTTGTTTCATGATCACATATCCATGGTGACAGAATAAGTCAAGGGAAAAATAGGGTGAGACAGTGGTTGAAGCAATTTTAGCAATTTATTGGCACAAAGGATTCGGTTATCAAGGTTGCAAATAAGTCATCAACTTCAGGCATGAACGTGCACCAAATTGTTTCTCAAATTTTTGCTTGCTTGGACAAGCATGCTTTCTCAGGAGCATGCCTTGAATCCATAATAGCTGGAGAAAATCTGGGAGGTAATGGAAGATGTGCTTATGTAACTCATTTCTAAATCAACAGGGGACTATATTTTTGATGGTGTTAGAGGCTTGAGGCAGAAGCCTGTTTGGGATGATGATGGTGCTGGTAGTCGGCACACTCCCAAGTCAGAGCTGTGCTGATGAATAGCTGGGCAGCAGTCCGGGAAGCCGTGTGATCAGAGGGCTCCACTGACAGTCCCCTGAGCCCAAATGCCTCCAGTCTGGGGAACATGAGATGCTGCTATATATTTTCTAATTACAACCCTCTGCTCTCAAGAGGAAAGGAGGTTTATTGTTAGCTCCAACTATAAATCCTGTTGTACTATGTGACTTTGAGTTAAGTTACTTAAACTCTCTAGGTCTCAGTTTACTTATCTGTGCTTTGGTTATTGTAGCAGTTCTTTGTTCATAGGGTTAAAAATTATTTTTTGAGGAGTGAATGAGGTAATGCCTATAAAGCAGTTGGCACAGTGCCTCATCTGCATTAAGAGGTCAGATGACAACAACAAGACCAGAACAGGTATTAGGGTTTTTAATAAATCATCAGATATAAAAAGACATTTTCAGGGCTGCATGCCAGTCAACACACGCCTCAAGACTGTCATGCTGGGTGAGGACATCTGCATGCTCTGAATTAGGTAATAGTGGATGTGACAGAACCACCCCACAAAAGTTTCACTGTTTTGGCCTTCAGTGCTCAGGATGCATTTTAAAGGGCAGCAGGTGCTGTTGACTTCAGTGCCAGGTGCAGGGTTGTTCTCTGGCCTCCTAAGAAGATGAAGAGATTGGTCATTGGATAAGATAGCCCATAAGGCCCAGCTCTGAGGATGAATATAGACTCTTCTATGTCCCTGAAACCAGGGAAGTCTTGGCAGGTGGATGTCTGATCCAAGAAGCATGGGCTCTGGACTCATGAGATCATGTAGGTTTGTATCCCAGCTTCTTCAATACAAGTGTAGGTTTTGGCATTTCTCTAAATCTTAGTTCCCTCATCTATAACACTAAAAAAATACCTGACTTACAGAGTTGTTGCAAGGATAAAATAATATAAAGCCATGTATGTAAACCACCAGCTACACGGTAAGTGCTTCATAAACGCTGGCAATTATGATTATATAAGCAAGCAAACATGGTCATGACAAAGTGCGAAATGCATTAGTGGCAACTGCAATTGTTTTGACACAACAATCCTGTGAGACCAGAAAGAATGGCAGGATACAGGTAGCAGAAGTTTTGATTTGAAGCTTGGCAAAAAGGTGCAATTTATTCTGGGACATGGTTTATGGTTTGTCCCAGGTTCATCACTGCCCCTGGGAGACCTGATTTTGGGGAGAATGGGTGGGTAGAGGTGAGGGCGTGCATAAGAAGCAGACCTCCTCAACTAGGGAAAGAGCACAATGAGATTCCTGTAGACAGGATTCCTGCATGTTATGAATGGCTGTGAGGGTCAAGCTGACTGAATCTAGATCCAAGGGAGGTGTGGACAGTCGCACCTGCATGCTTGTTTGGGCCTATGTCCCCACTCTAATTCTCTCTGCTGCAGAACATTTGCATGCTCTGAATTAGGTAATAGTGGATGTGACAGAACTGCCCCATGATAGTTTCACTGTTTTGGCCTTCAGTATTCAGTCTGTGCACTGGGACACATTGCCTGTGGGGCATCACAGTACCAAGAACCCAGAAAGCACAACAGCATCCTGCCCAGATGGGGCATCCTGCAGGGGAAGTAGCTGTGGGAGAACCAGCTAGGTTGGAATCTTGAAGAGTGTGGCTGGGTTCTCCTCCCATCCTGACACCAGTTGTTTCTGTATTTGAACAATTTTCTGGGAATCTAAGAAATGATTTAGTACAGAGCCCATTATTCCTAACATGGAACAATAATTTCTGAACAGAAAAACTTGTATCCAGCACAGAACTTGGATCATGTACCAGATGATAAATATGAGTGGAACTTTAAAAACAGAGGTAGGAGTTGTTGTAGTGATGCTCACTAGCAATTTATTGAGAATAGAAACCTCCTGAATATAGAAAGTTAGTTGTGTCTATTATCATCTTGGAAATGTTGCTTGGGCAAGGTTGAGGGACTGCAGATGACTGCCAGAGAGGTTGGAAAGGCAATGGTGTTTGAGTTGACCCTTTCTCTCCTACTAAGATGCGTGCATTGACAGGAGAAATGCCCAAGTCTGCTCCCTCTTCTACTCTCATAGGAAAGGATAGCGTATGACAGCAGCTGCTGCTTATTGGTCTGATGTAGTGGTTTTCACTGGGGCAGATTTTGTGCACCCAGAAAACATTTGGCAATGTCTAGAGACATCTTTGGTTGTCATGACTGGTGGGTTACTGGCCAGGAATGCTGCTAAGCATCCTCTAGTGCACAGCTTCCCACAACAGAGAATTCCTAGTCCCAAATATCAGTGGTGCTGAGACTGGGAAACTCAGGTCTGATGCGATACAAATGTGCTTTTTAGATGGAGGAGGGTTGGTCCTCATGCCCATCTTCTCATTGTGGGATAAAATGGGGATGGGTCATGGCTAATCTGTTATCCTCCACTGGTGAACAAATACAGAAGAGGAGGTGATAAGAAGATAAAGAAATCTGGGGGACAAAATGGGTGCAAATGGAGCATCAGGTCAACCTCTCAAGGTAGATGGATAAGGGCAGAGTTTTTCATTTCGAGTCAACTCTTACTTATTTAAAAAAGCTATTTCCTTAAGCACATAATTATATGTTTATTTCCCTAAGGAACTCTTGAGGCAGAGGAGACCTGCTTAAATTATGGGGAGGGAGGCTGCACACAGGGCTTTAATGGGGTTAGAAACATTTTCTGTCTCCTTCAAAGGAGCTTTGGGAGGAAGGGAAGGGCAGATTCTGTTCCAGTGCAGATGATGCAGAGAGGATGGAGCAAAAGAGGAAAGGAGGGGCAGAAAAGACGAGAATTGAGAATTGATTAAATCCTCAGAATGGATCAAAGGGTCCAGGAAGTGGACCAATCACACCCTTTTCTGCCCCACCACCTTCACAGGAAAGTATGCGTGTGAACACCCACCCCTACCCACCCACCCACACTCACTCCTTTGGAAGAGGCTTTGGTTTGACTCAAGACTCAGGATGTAGCATGCTGTTGGGGCAGGAGAGGGTGGGAGTCAGTGTGTCCCCTCTGTGCTGTTTCTCCTTCCTCAGTTACACCCTGAATGCATGGGATTATGGGTTTCTTCTCTTTGGGTGAATATCCTCACCTGGGTGGGCAAGGTGGAGACTAAGAAAATAAAGTGAAGGAATTAAACCCCCGGATTTAACACACAGAAGAAAACTGAGGGAGGGCATCTTATAGCTTTTCTCTTGGTGAGATTTCAGCAGACATAGCTTTTGTGCAAGGGTGGGTTGGATAACATTGAGTTGGGTGCGTGGTAGTGGGTGGGAGAAAGTAATGAGGAGAGGGTGGCTTAGCCCTGCTCTAGTCTAGGCTATAAGGGATGGGATCTACGGGGCAAGGAGACCTGGATTACTTTCTCCCCTATGTCTCAGAATAATAGGCATAGTTTCTAGTATCTAGAAACTGCTTTGATTAGGCTCTACCTGTGCCCAACTTCTCAGGAGCTGGGAGCTTCTGAGAGCAGGACTCATGTCTCATTCCACTGGGGAGCCTCCACATCTAACAGAGCCTGGTACATGCAGGTATACCATACATATTTCATGATGAATTTTACCTTATCCAGTCAAGTATGCCACAGCAGAAGAAAGAACAGGGGTTCAGGCAGATATTTTAGCAAAAAGAGTCCATTTGGTTGATGTATGCTATTATCTCATCTCTCAGAAGACAAGTGTGGCATTAATGGCAGTATGGGGTCCAAAAGAGGAGAAATGAAGATAACATCTGAGAAACATGATCAAGATTCATAGCCCCAGAGCTCTTTACTTATCAAATATCCATCCTGCATATTCACCCAAACTGGCTGGTTCTGGCATTCTGTGACCTGAGGTTGGGGGCAGCATGATAGGCTAGAAGTCCCATATGAGCTGAGCAGCACAAGGCTGGCAGAAAGTGCCCATTCCTGGGGAGATGGAGATAGTGGCCATCTATAAGCAGGGCATCTAGGCTTGCTTTGCTCTGAGCAGGGCAAAGGTGACACGTGGGGCAGGTTGGCCTAGACTGAGGGGTTGCATCAACAGGGGCCCTTCTGGCCTGGGAGTCTTAGAGACCTGGGGATACTGGGAAGCTGGGCTGCCAGAATTTGCATCCTTTTATTGATCAGTTCCCTGGAAACCATAGCCAATATTATCAGGAAATGTATATATAGAATTTCAGCGTCTTTAAGAGGCTGAAGATGTGTGTTGCAGTCCTGGACCATGCTTCTACTTTTAAGAAGTGTAACCTAATGCCTGGGCCTTATCTACCTCATCCAAAGAACAGGGGAGGTCTTTGCTTTTCTTACACTGCAGGGCTAGCAAAAGTTCAAATAAGTTGATGTGTAAGAGCGCTTGGTAAAGTGCTGTGCAGTGTGAGCTGGTTCTGAAAAGTTATTTATTCAAGGAAGCAGCATATTTCTGCCCATTTCGGTGGAGCCCCAGCCACCCTGTCAATCAGGACCTGCCTTCAGGGAAAGGAGGCTTCAGTTCAGTGGGAGCCATCGGGAGCAGGAGGGCTCAATACTTAGTCCACTTCCCTTTGTCTCTGGCTCCATTTCCACACAGGGCAGGAGAACCAGGCCTGGCAGAAGAGTGCTGAGACCCCTTATTTAGTTCTCTGGTAGAACTGGAAGACAGCCTTCTCCTGCTCGTAGGTCTCGATGGAGCCGGGTCGCAGGCGCCGGACTTCAGCGATTGCATCTCCTGCAGCCAAGCTTCGCTCCTTCACCAGATAACAGGCCAGCATGGTGCCAGTGCGCCCAAATCCCAGGGCACAGTGCACGGCTACAGCCTGTGAAAAGTGAGCTACATGGGGTGGTGCCTGATGCCTTCCCCAATACTTTGCTACCACTGAGTCAGACCCTTCTCCCTACAAGTCTCAGACTCTCTGTGAGAAAGAAGAGACATCAATGCCATGGAAGGCTGTCTTTGCACCTGGGTGGCTCTGAAGTGGCTGGTTCCAGAGATGGGCTCCTTACCTGATTCTCCATACCCCGCTGCCTATGTTGTCCAACACAGAAGCCACTAGCCATGGGTAGCTACTGAATACTTGAAATGTTGCCAGTCCAAATTGAGATGGAGTATAAAATGTATATCAGGGTTTGAAGATGCAGCAGGAAAAAGAGTGGAAATATTATGAATTCATTTTATATTGATTATATTTTGAGATAATATTTTTGACTTACTGGGTTAATGTTAACAAAGTGAATCTCACCTGCTTTACTTTTTTTGTTTTTGGTGGCATCAGGGATCAAACCGAGGGGTGCTCTATCCCTGAGTTATATCCCCAGCGCTTTAAATATTTATTTTGAGACAAAGTCTCATTAAGTGGTCAAGGCTGGTCTCGAACTTGAGATCTTCCTGGTTCAAGCCTCCCGAGTAGCTGGGAACTTTTTTGCAACTTAGTGAGATTCAGTCTCAAAAATAAAAAAAATATAAAGTATTGGGGATGTAGCTCAGTGGTAGAATGTTTCTGGGTTTAATCCGCAGCACTGAAAAATAAATGAATAAATAAATAAATAGCAGATGAGATTCATTTTGGTAATATTAACCAGTAAATAAAAATATATTTTAATAATGTGGATGCTAGAAGATTTAAAATTAGAGATGTGTCTCTATTATATTTGGATAGCACTGTTCGAAAATATGGTAAACTGCCTCCATCTACCTTCAACACCCACGTCTCCCAAGTTAGGCTCCTTCTCTGCTCACAACAGTGATTCCTAGCGACCTCTCTCCCCAAGGGCAGTTCATGAAGCTCTGTTCTCTTTTACTCCTCCCATTTAGGCCTGGCCCCACCCAGCCTAGCTTTTGTCGAAAGGCAGCGGTCAACACCACGCCCCGAGGTTTTACCAGTAGCTCTCCCTAGCTCCGCCCTCGTCCCCAGCAGACCACCTCCCTCCCTGCGCTGACCCTGCCCGCTGACCTCTCCCCGGGCGTTGGCCTCGTCCACGATCTGCACGAAGCGGTCGATTTGGTCGGGGGCTGGCGGGCAGAAGTCTGGGATGCGCAATCGGTGCAGCGTGAGGTCTGGACAGCTGTCACTGTGGGGGGGCCCGCGCTCTGTCAGCGACACCAGGTGCTTCACGCCCAAGTCCAACAGGAACTGGTAGTGGGCGGGGAGCCTTGGCAGCGCCAGTCCCGCCAGCCGACCCGGGAGCACCCAGGAAAAGTTGGGGGGCTGCACGCCCATCGCTGGGGAAGGGCACAGGACAGCGGGTCACCAGGGGTTAGGCCAGCCCTTCTTGCTCCGCCCTCTTGTCGCTTGCCCTCCAGGGACCGGGTAACCCTCCACCTGCCGGGAACTTGCACCAGGAGGGGCCACGTGGTCTACGGGACACCGCCCCTCGGTGACGTTTCTCTCGGCTGAGGGGGATTGGCCCGGCAGCGGGGGCGGGAGCTGAAATGCGAGTCCCGCTGGGAGAGACTCCTCCCACCCGCGAACCGCCCAGAAGGAGCAAGACAGATTGGTTGGATAATCAACAACAGCGGGATTACTGCAGCTGTGCGCAACTCGAATCAAGAAAACCTAGAACAAATTAATTGCTTTCTGTAAATGAAGCAACCCGGGGTCGGGCTCTGCTGCTCCCTGGTGGTGCTTTGGAGTTAATGCATCGCGGGCTACCTGCCCCTGCCTCCTTGAGGACATAACCTGGACTTTCTTTTCTTTTTAAATTATTATTATTTGTCTTTTATTAGTGCATTATAGTTATGCATAATAGTTGGGTTCATTTTGAAAAAAATAATACATGCATAGAATTTAATATACTCCATTCAGTCCCCGGTACTCTCCCCGCTTTCCCTTCTTCTATTTTCTTACTTCAACTGGTCTTCCTTTCATTCATTTGTTTTTGATTGGTGCCTTATAGATATACATAAAGGTGGAATTCACTGTGGTATATTTGTACATACGTACAGCGTAATTTCATTCAATTCATTCTGCAATTTCTCCCCTTTTCCGTCCCTCCTCCCTCTCTCTCAATCTCCTTTTACTCTACTGATCTTCCCTATATCCTTATTATATCCGACCTTTATCCACTTCCCCTTTTCCCCCCTCTAGCTTCTGCATATGAGAAAACGTTCAATTCTTGATTTTCTGGGTCTGGTTTATTTCACTTAGCATGATATTCTCCAGTTCCACCCATTGGACTAACTTTCCTTACAGCAGATGCTCAAGGGTTTAAGAGATGACAAATCTATTTCTGGTCTGGGGGAGGACTCACTTCTCCAATGACTGATTGGAGTTAGGTACTTCTTGGAACACTTCCAGTAAAAGGGAATTACTTCAAAAGTGGTTGGGCTGCCAAGTGACACCCTGAAATCTTACCCAGGGTAATATAGTAATAATAACAGTCAGCAACATAAGAATTAACATTTTTTGAGCATTTACTATGTGACAGGTGCTCGTCTAAGCTTTAGGTATCTTAACTCATTTAGTTGCCACAATTTTAAATGATCTAATTAGCTCCATTTTATAGATGAAGAAATGAAGGCACTGTGAGATTGAGGAAGATGACCAGTAGCTCCAGAATATTTAAAAACACAGTACTGCTATCCAAATGAAACAGAAAATATGTGCTTTTCACATATAATCACCCTGACACACCTCCAAACATTATCTGGTTTAAATACCTGTAGGTTTTCTTAAGTTTTATTCAGATTCCATATTTCTTCATATTTCAAGGTTTCTAGATACCCTGTCCTGGGCAAACCAGAATTTATCAATGTCGTTCTTATAGGGTAGGGACCTAGGTCTGAACATGGTATCTCAGCTAGAATGTGAACAGTCTATATGTTCATTTGAATGATGGGCTTCTAATGATACAGACTACCTATAAATATGAAAAAGTTAATTCTCTTTTAATTTGCTCATGTACCAGGCCCTGTGCCAGTTGCTTTCTGGAAGAACCACATGTGGAAGGTATTTGTGCATATTCTTTGTATATGAATAACTTGAGGCTTAGAGAAGTTGGTTAAGTTGGCCAAGAACACATTGATCCCAGCCCAGGGTACTTGGCCAAGAAAATGTACTTCTCTCTCTCTGTCCTGCCTATTCTTGACACACACATTTGACCAATTAGACATCTGGCTCTGGCAAAATGAAAAGGATTTCTCCTTCCCCAAAGTTCAAAGATTGCTGTGACTCAGTGGAAAATACACTTAACCATTTACCCAGACAACCACTCTCCCAGGTTCCAAATCTCCCCTTTTCTCCCCTTCTATACAATCAGAGGCCTGATTAAGCCCTTCCTGTTTGCACTCCTATTTCCTACAAACTCCCTACCAATCTTTCTAGCCTGCCCAATTTATTCATTTTCCTCTTTCCCACTGTGGCCTCTGTGGCCTCACCCCACCCCACTCTCTCAATCTAATCCTGCTTCTCAGGATTTCTGATTTTACTGCCTCTGGAGACAAGACTCCAGGACTTTCTCCTTGTGTGTTTATCACTTCTTAGGCCCTTTGCCTTCCTCTCCTTTCTTTGTTCCTTCCACTCATCAGAGATAATCTTCTCACATGTCTCCCTGCCCTCACAAGCCCCTTCCTTGCCTTCTTGATATCCAGCTCAAACTCTAATTTCTCCAGAGGAAAGCCATATTTTTTTTGCAGGGGTGGTGGTGGTAGTGATGGTGGGGGACAGAGATTCTTTTTCCCTAGGCCTGTAAACAATTATTTTCCATCTTATGTGACTCTCTATACTGCAGGAAACACAGCCACCCATCTGCCAGTGCCTCCCTACAGAAAGGCCAGTTAGCTCCCACTTCAGGAATTCTTTTTTCCTCCTTCCAATACATCTAGGATGGGAAAATCCGGGAGTTCCTATCTGAACTATGCTCCATTGTTAGGTTCCCATTTAATTTTATGTCTTGGCCCTGGGGAGTCTCAAACTTTAAGGAAAACCATCTTTGATTATTTCATGGCTAGGACCCCTGCAACTAACAATGTCAGCACCCTCCTCTCCCCATATGTAATACGACCTTCTTACCCTCTCTCCTCTGCACAGGGTCACTTAATCCTCAGGAAGGTTTAGATTCTGTACTCCCACCTTGTTTTGTATAAAGGTTCTCCCAGTGTGGTAATTATTTCACTGAGCAGGGGTTACCTGCTTGCATAGGAGGCAAGACC
>PVHX01002475.1:0-34760 GCA_004024805.1 Geosciurus inauris
TAGCATAATGCTTTCCAATTCCATCCATTTGCCTGCAAATGCCATAATTTTATTCTCTTTTATTGCTGAATAATATTCCATTGTGTATATGTACCACAGTTTCTTTATCCATTTATCTATTGAAGGACATCTGGGTTGCTTCCACAGTTTTGCAATTGTGAATTGTGCTGCTATAAACATTGAAGTGGCTGCTTTACTGTAGTGTGCTGCTTTTAAGTCTTTAGGGTATAGGCCAAGGAGTGGGATAGCTGGGTCAAGTGGTGGTTCCATTCCAAGTTTTTTAAGCAGTCTCCATACTGCTTTCCAGATTGGTTGCACCAATTTGCAATCCCACCAGCAATGCTTAAGTGTACCTTTTTCTCCACATCCTCGCCAGAACTTATTGTTGCTGGTATTTTGGATAGCTGCCATTCTGACTGGGGTGAGATGAAATCTGAGGGTAGTTTTGATTTGCATTTCTCTAATGGCTAGAGATGTTGAACATTTCTTCATATATATGTTTATTGATTGTACATCATCTTCTGAGAGGTTTCTGGCTCCTTTGTCTTTAGCACCCACTGTGTTTGGCCAGTAAGAGGCACTGGCAGGAGATGGGAGGCAGGAGGACAATGAGGTCAATTTTTCCACCAGCTCCTTCTGTGGCAGCACTCTTGTACCTAAGTGTACAGCTTCTACTGCACAGTGTTTTATTCCCTGGTTTCTCGCATGCACTCCCTCCCCTTGCTCCTTCTCTGCAGGCCTGTGGGTGGTAAATCTTCCCTGTTCCCAAAGTGCTTTTCAAACTATTGTTGATTTCTCTTAACTGGCCTGTCCTCTTATAAATAGTGATTTTTAAAAACTCTTCTCCGTTACTGCATTTGAATCGCCTATTACAAGCTTCTCTGCTGTAGCCAGGATTAGTCACGCTGAGTTTAGAATGGATCTTTTTTTTAGATTGATGCCAGGCCCCACCTGTTCTTAGTGGTCCTGATTCATAGTGTATCTATGATTCACCTACCTGTATCTTGTGCAAAGATCTTCAGCCCCACACTTATTCAGATACCTTTCAACCAGCCTTCTGAATAAACGAGCAGGAAGTTGTTGAACAAGGGTCTCCAAGTCTAAACTGGCTCAAACACTAGCTTACTTGCTGGAGGGGTCTAGAGCATTTGGTCCCAGACACTAAAACATTTAAGAGGAATATTCCAAACTGAGCAAACTGGAGAGCTGCAAATAATTCCCGGCATGTATGTGAGATGATCCCCTGGTCCTCTGGGGCAGCTGAGAATGGCCTGGAGCAGCTGGAGCAGCCTCACCTAAGGCTCACTGGAGGGCAGCCAGGAGCAGTGGGGTCTAATGGCATGCCCTGTGGTCTTGCAGGCAGTATGTACAATGAGCAGCATCCCACACCTGTTGTTCTGACTCCACCACTTGGCCATGGACTTCAGCAGCCAGCCACGAAGTCTGCAGCTGCTATCACAGACAAGGAGCCCACAAGCTGCTGGAGGACTTTATGTTCCATGTGCCTGAGAAACATGGCCCACAGCCCAAAGAAGGCCACTTGGTGGTGGATGGGTGCTCTCAGCAGGCACAGCTCTGTTTTCAAATACATTGGGTATTCCTGTTGCAACTTGGGTTGATGTGCCCTTCAGTGGTGTCTAAGACAGTAAATGAAGCACTGCCCCAGCAGTGCATGTTTTTCTGAAAGTTAGAAACTCTTTTTCCAAAATAATTGAGGTGAAATAAATTAGTTTGGATTTTAAATTCTATTCATATCATCACACATACACAAAATCACCATTGTACTGCACAATGGAAACAAAAAGATATTGGAGTCCTTAAATGTACATGTATAATACACACTTTTGCAAAATATATATAAATGTACATATATTATACATGTCTTATGTAATATCTATACATAGCTACATAAATACAAGAATTTGAGTGGTTGTAAAACATTGTCTTACAAGTTTACACCTCCTACTACAAAAGTGTCTCCTCTATTTACACCAGTTTGTCATGTTACCAATAGGAACATTTTCTATGGTGCCATGTATGGGAAAGGTCACTGCTCTGAGGTACTAGCATATTTCATTTCTCTGCCTCTGACATCTGCCACTCCTACAGTCTAATAGCACAAACCACAACTAAGGATTAAACACTGAACTGAACACCTACATTGAAGATTTCCCTAACATAGCCACAACTCTCAATAATCATAAGAGCAAAAATAATTTCCCAAAATGCCAAAGCAGTAAAACACATGCATACACAATTTATGTCTTTAGAGATATAAGAGCATGCATTGACCTAGGAAGAAAATGGTTGATTTTGGGGGGTAAAAGGAATAAAAACCCAGTGAATGGTTCAAGTAAAAGGCAAACTCTGGGATCATGCATGTCACAGGGATTAGATTACATAGCCAGAGTCAAAATGGTCAGGACTGTGGCTAAAATACCAGATTTTCAGGCCCCCAGTTTCCAGGTCTGCTAATAAAAAGGGGGGAGTTTAATAGAGTAAATTGGAAGTGAATAGCAATGTAAAAGAATCAGACACAAAAGTAATGCATACCATGGAACTGCATTTTTACAAAGAATAAAAACAGATGAAATTAATATGTGGTACTAGCTATCAGGAGAGTGGCTAACCCTAGGTGGAGGATACAAATGGCAAAGGAACACAAGAGAGTTCTCTGGATTGTTGATAATTTAATGTTGCTTTGGGCTGGGATTCTAGCTGAGTGGATAGAGTGCTTACCTGGAATGTGTGAGGCTCTGGGTTTGATTCTCAGCACCACCTATAAATAAATAAAATGAAGGCTCATCGACAACTAAAAAAAAATTTTTTTTAAATGTTGCTTAATCTGAATGTTACTTATACTGGCATTTTCTGATTGTGAAATTTATTAAGTTGTATACCTTTATTAAGTTGTGTACCTTTTTATATGTGTTTATTATACTTCAGTGAGAAAGTCTTAAATACAATGGCAAGAGAGCTCATACTAACCCAGAGACTTTGTAGCTAGTCACAGGTATAGAAAACAAGCACAAAAGTCAGGGATTGCCACTGACCATGAGCTGAATATGAAATAAAAAATGAGTGTTATTGGGAGCAAAGAAAGTAAAGTAGCCTGATAACTGGGCTGTAGCAAAGGACACTTAAGTGACTCATAGAGATTGGAGAGTAATTCTTGTATATGATATAGCAAGCTCTGATTAGAATAGAAAAATCTTTTTGATTAATGCCCTTTATGAAGGACACTGAAAATTAGAAAGAATTCAGAGAAGAGCAATAGAGATGATTAAAGAGATGGGAAACAGGCCCTCAAAAAATGTTAAAAGGAACACATTTGGGGGGAACAAATGGGTGTTGGTCCTCTTATCCCAGTGAGTGGCAAAATGACTCCTTTGCCTTTCCCTCTAAATCTTTGCTTTTTTTCCCCTCACCTTTATTTGCAATAGACTTATAAAGACTCAAACAACCCAGTTGATGCTAATTCATTGAGCAGATATGTCGGTGTCATTCTAAAAGAAATAAGATGGTTGGTCATTAAAAAGCACTTGCTAAAATAAGTGGAGTTGCTTAGCTTCATGAAAGGAAGGCTTGATTGACCTTAAAATAGCTGAAGATTTGTGAGCAAGAAGTTTATCACTCAATTCTTCACCTCAGTCAAAATAGAAGGTCAAAATAGAATGATCTTAAAAGAGTCAAAATAGAATGATCTTAAAAGAGATTTCAGTAAACACCAGAAATACTGGATAAACAATTGAATCACAGCACCTGGGGGTCACTCAGGAGGAGAACTGGGATATTTTGACTAGGATCTTTCTAACATCATAATTTTTATTATCTTCTAAGTCATGGGTTTTATTTTATTTTATTTATAACAACAATAGCTTACTTTTGTAATGCCTTATTGGTCTCCTCCAGGGGCACTTTTCTGCTCATTTGGCTCTGCTTAGAGCTCTGTTATTGAATTGGTGCTACCAGAGGGAGACCTGACGCTCAAAGGACGCCCCGAGGCAGCCGGTGGGCAGGCTCTGACCTGCAGCTCCTCTGCACCCAGGGGGCTTGCCAGGCCTGAAGATATAGGCAGTGAGTACAGACTATCACCAGTCACCATGGTGACCTCACAGTCAGCAGCTGCTCTCCCTGCTACGGTGAAGGTGACTGAAAGGTTTCTGAGGCAGGTCAGCAGGTGGTGGGCAGCTCCAGCTGAGGCCGGAAGCCTGGGGAGGTCCTGGCCACTAGCTTAGTGGAGCCAATCGCCTCTCCTGGGGCTCCCAGCAGAAGTCAGGTTTCACTTGAGAGCAGCTTTTGCCAGAACAGACGGAGAAATGCCTCCTGGCACTAACAAGCTCCTCTCCCCATGTCTCATTGCCTGGGAAAGTCTCAGAGGCTTGGAAAAAAAGACCTCAGGTGGAGGCCTTTTTTTTTTCCAAGTGAAAATGAATTATGAATTATGTGGAATCATAAGTTTGGTCCAAGACTTTATCTCCTTGTCCAGCTGGTATTTTGTAGCTGTTGCTCTTGGGAGACCTTCCATAACCCTCCAGACCCAAACCTGGAAATGGCAACTGCCCTTCCTCCTAAAAAAGCTGCTGGCCCTTGACCATCCTCTTATTACCAACACCCTCTGCACCTTTGTCCTGCATATCAACCCCCTCACCATAAGCTGCAGGGCCAGCACCCCCTACCTGGCACCTGGCGCCTGACACACACAAAGCCTGGCCAGGGCCAGCGCCCGAGGGAGACTAACAGCTGGCAGGCCATCTCTCAGCTGGCCCTGCTGGGCCTCAGGGAGAAGGGGAGGCCAGCTCAGAGAGAGGGCTCTTAATGGGGAGTCTCCAGCAAGACATCTGCTTCCCTGGCCACGAGATCTGAAGGGCGGATGCAGGGGCCAGGGACGGGGGTGGCAAGACAGCCCCTACCAGGCAGCTTTGCCAAGCACCAGCTCCTACACTCGGAGGTGGCTACAGCCTGTCCTTTTCAAAGCCTGTCTCGCTTCTCCCCTCCCCCTCGTCAGCTGGCGTCTCAGGAAAGAGAAGTATCACAAGCAAACTGTCACGGAAAAACAAAGCTGTCTGCTGGCGGCCATCCCAGCCCATGCTGCTGCTCCTGAGACCTGCCTGGCCTCCTCCAGAGAGCCCCACTCGGGGCCCACAGGACCTTCCCTGACATGCTGGCCCCCATCACAGGCAGCCGCTGGGCCCTGGCCAGGTGGGGGTAGGGACACCTCCTTGTTCCCCTGGCCTAGTGTGATGCCTGTCAGATGCCAGGAGGACTGATGGGCTGATCAGTCCATCAGGACTGATGGGCTAAATGCCCGCCTCAGGAAAGGAAGGGACAGACGAGCCAGGGGACTTGGGCTTGTCGTCTCACTAAATCACGAGTCTGGAGCCTCCCTGGCGGCTCCTAAAGAAGCAGCCCCTCCATTCTTTCAGTTTTTCTCTTCTCTTGGCTGATGCTCCTGGACACTGGAAGTTTTGATTCCTGTGAGCTAGGGGAATTGGTTTTAGGGTGCCATCTAATTTAAGGACCCAAAGCCACTTATGAGCTTGCTTAGAAGTAAGAAAGAAGCTCTTTACTGTCTGATAAGGATAAGGATTTAAAAATAAACAAACAAGCAGTTCTGGCTTTGGCCTCACCAGAGAATAGTTTATAAACTGATGCCGAGGGGTCCAAATATTTATATTGCCCAAGGCTCCCTGGCAACCCAGGATTTTCCTTTCTCTAGATGTGCTGCTGATTATGTTCAGGATATAAAAGCCATGATCTTGAGGGGGTGACGCTAGGTAGCACTAAGGGTGACCTCCTGGCCCAGTCACTGAGAAGACATTATCCCTGATAATCAGAGGAACTCTTGTCTAAGGAAAGCACTGTCCTGCTGGCTAAATACACTGAATAGGCTTTGTTCCCCCAGGAGATTCACTACTGAATAGAATATAAGAGATGATCAGAAAATAAAAATAAAAAAGCAATGAAATCTCTCTTTTGCATCACCCCCTTATCTCTTCCTTGGATCTTAGAAGGGGGTGGGGCAATGCCATACCTGCTTCCTCTGTCTCCAGTCTTTCCTCACATTCCAGCCTTTGAGGGTCACCATGCTCAGAAGGAAGACTGCATTTTCCAAAGCCCTCACTTGGTTCTTGTCCCATGTATCCCTCAGGCATTGCCCGCAGTCCCTGGAAGCCAAGGGAAAGAACACATTATGCACAGCAGGTGTCCAGTATGGCCATGAAACACATTCTGGAGGCCAGGAAACCCGGGTGCTAATGATAGCATCCTCAGGTATGCGGCCTAACCCTCTGAACTTCTGTTTTCCTGTAAGATAACAATAAATCCCTGTCCCGCCCTGCCTGCCTCTTGCGATGGTTGTGGAGAATAAATGGGAAAAGAACCAAGTGAGGGCTTTGGAAAATGGAGTCTTCCTTCTGAGCATGGTGGCCCTCAAAGGCTGGAACGTGAGGAAAGACTGGAGGCAGAGGAAGCAGGTATGGCATTGCCCTCACCCCCTTGGGCCTCAGTGTCCCTTTATTTTCTCCATATTGCCCCTGTGTGCTGAATTTTGTCCCCTCACCCCCACAAATTCATATGTCAAAGGGCTAACTCCCAGGACCTCAGAATGGGACTAAATTTAGAGACTGGGCCTTTAAAGATGTAATTAAGTTAAAATGAGGTCAGTAGGGTGGACCCTAATCCAGTATGGCTGGTGTGTTTAGGACACAGGCTCATACAGAGAAAACACCACATGAAGACACCAGGAGAAGATGGCCAACCACAAGCCCAGGAGAGAGAACTCTGAAGAAACTGATCCTGCCCACTGCTTGACCTTGGACTTCCAGCCTCCAGAACTGTGAAGAAATCAATGTCTGTTGTGTAAACCACCCAGTCTCTGATCCTTTGTTATGGTAGCCCAGCAGCCCCAGCAGGAGAAACACACCCTTCCTTGTCTTTCGGGTGTTCAAGTCACTGCTCCTATAAGCCAACTCTAGGAAAGCACCTGAGAAGCAAATTCTGGAAGCCTGATCACTGCGCTCTCACCAGACAAGGCAGGACATGTCTGGTGAACAGACATAGGGAACTTTCCATTTTAGGGGTCCTCTGCAGATATTCAGGACAGCAGGAGGGCTGCTCCAGCGTGTCCCAAATGTTTGTCCTTATGTAGCTGTCAATATCACCTGGGCTGTCAAAATACTGAATCCTGAGCTCATCGCAGGAATTATCAATCAAGAGGAGGGTCTGTGCTCTTAGCACCTAAGGACTTGAGCATGGCCAGGCTCAGGAATCACTGACCCACTTGCCAGGTGTGAGGATGTCCCTGCATTTCATAGGTCTTACAGATGGGTGACAATGATAGTTGGATGTTAGCAGAGCTCCTCACAGGGCGCAACTGGCTGACATACAAATGCCCACAAGGTCTATAGAAAAAACCTCTGGAACCCCTTTTTTGATGTCCTATGGGCCCTTGTCTCACAGAGTTGCTGTATTTAATGGAGCCCAGTGAAAAATGATCTGTGCTCAGTCACAAATCACAACATATTGGAGCTGAAAGTCTCTATTAGAGATGGTTGAGTTGAAGCCCCTCCACTTGCCTGTAAGGAGACCCCAGTGGTGAGGGGTGGGGTAACCTGGCCCAGACTACATAACTGGCTGGAGCTGGGGCCAGGTCTGTATATCTCCATTTCTTGTTCCTTTCTTGCTTTCCCATGGGCTTTGTTAAACATCATTTCTGTCTCTGAACATGACCTCAACAGCAAAGACAATAAGACTGTAAGGGCTACTGAGAGCCTGCATGATAAGCACTTCAGATGCAGTATCTCATTTAATCTTCCCAATCTTCTTGCCACACTAGACAGATCTTCCTCAAGTCACTTAGACAAGAAAGGTGGAATTTGGAACCATGCCAGGTCTGTCTAACTTCAAGTCCCAGACAGCCCATAATGAGATGCCTGTACTTTCTCAAGAGCTGAGAGGAGCTGGATGTGACCCAGGGACTCTACTGCTGGGCTGACACCCCAAGAATTTATCACATTGTCTATGCAGCCAGAGCACAGCCAGGTCAGGAGTCTTCCTGTCCCACCTCATGGCTTTCTGGCTTCACAGACTCTGAGCTGGGCCAGCAAGAGACAGTCTGGCCCTTCCATCTCTCCTGGCAGCTTTCAGATGAAATCAGCTGCAGTGTCGGGAACCGGGGCAGCCCTGGCGAGGAGAAGACAGCTCCTGTCCTAACACCTTTGCTTTCTCTTGGCCTCTTGTTAATTAAGACAAGGCCATTTCACACCAGCTGTGACAGTGGGAAGTCCGTTGCTCATACTGAGGTCTCCAACATGTCCTATTTTGTTCCTGGACCTACAGGAGGGCTCCTGTGGGGGTCCCAAATAGGTCATGGAGATGTGGAGGGGGTTCCCCCATATCCACAACCTCCCACAGATTTTTGTCCTCATCCCCTAAGGTTGTCTCCTCAACTTCTCCAACAACCTTCTTATTCTCACCACCTCCTGTACTACCAGAAGATTCTGGCTCCTTCCTACCATGTGAGGTAAATTGTGGAACTTCCTTCCTTCCTTCCTTCATCAAATGTCTATTATGTTCATAAAGTATGCTAGGCACTGAGAATATAACTTTGAATCAAAGAAGCCAATTGAAGCTGGGCGCAGTGGCACATTCCAATAATCCCAGTGGCTCAGGAGGCTGAGGCAGGAGAATTACAAATTTAAAGTCAGCCTCAGCAACTTAGTGAGGCCCTAAGCAATTTAGTGAGACCCTGTCTCAAAATAAAAAATAAAATGGGCTGGGGCTGGGGCTCAGTGGTTAAGCGTCCTTGTGGTTACTTTGAGTAAGAACATAACAGAGTGAGAGAACAATCAGTTGTGTGGCTGTGGGGGAGAGGGGTAGCCTTTTAGACAAAGAGAATGGTAAGTGCAAAGACCCTATGGTGCAAGCAGAACAAAGGATGAAGACTATAATATGAGATGTAGTCAGGCAGGTGTGGGGGCAGGGGTGGAAGAAAATTTATGCAGAACTCCTGGACCATTTGGCAGAGGAATGCCAAGATCTGACTTTTTAAAGAATAATTCTGGCTGCTGAGTTGAGCATAGACTGAAGGGGGCAAGGGCAGAAGCCTGGAGACCAGGCAGGAGGCTGTGATAATTCTGGGGAGGTTTGGTGTGTCCAACCCCACAATGGAGGTGATAAAGAGTGATTGAAAATAACTTTTGAGGGTAGTGTCAACATCAGCTGTTGACTGGCTGGTAGAACATGTTTGTTTCATTTCCTTCCTACCCCATACCCATCACACTCATTCACAGACACACTCCATCCCCCAGCCCCCACATTCCCATCCTCCTGACAGATCTTCACTTTCCAGAACTTTTCTGGCTCCTTCCCAGTTTCCAAAGCTTCCCTGTCTGTCCCAGGAAGTCCAATCCAACTCTGATATTTACCAGCAGGATAAACTTGGACAAATTATTTTCTGCCTCAGATGCCCTTTGTAACTGCAAAACAAGAAAAGTGGTCATATTTTCTCTTGAGAGTTGTGAGAATGGTGCCTGGTACTTGATATGTAGAACGCACCCTGGTCATTCCTTCCTTGGCAAACCCTTTGATCCTGCCATGGGCCTGCTCCCAACCACATTTGCATCCTGGAGACTTTGATGTAGGCTGTACTTGCAAAGACCCAACACACACTGGTCAGCAACCTCATACTAAGTGTTGACCACCACAGGACACAGAGCTGGTATGATCCAGACTCCACCCCCATGTGCACAGACCTAGAACTGAGCTTGCTTTGTGGTCTTCCTGGGTCTTGGGCAGGAAGACAGAGGGGGCCAAGATCTGGCTGCAGAGACCAGACATAGCATCCAGGGCAGTGAGAAAATGTGAGGTCTCTGTTGTGGGGAGACAGTGCTGGAGCCTGGTCACTGGCCAGCGGGCCCTAGCTCTCGATAGCTTCTCTCAGCCAGCCTGTTTTCTGCACTATTTTGTCCGAGGCCTTATGGTTTTCAGCCCTTAGACTTTCCCCATTCAGCCCTTTGGCAAAACTGTGGGGGTTTGGTTTGAATCCCCCATATCATTTCGAGCTATGTGGACTTGGATAAATCATTTAACTTCTCTGAGCCTCCAATTCCTCTTTGTGAACCTATGGATTGATATTAGTACTCACTGCATGAAGCCATCGTGGAAATAAATTAAACTACATATACAAAGCACCTCTCCCATGTCTGCTGAGCATGGGAGATGCTTGGATGACGCAGCATCATTAAAATGAGTATCATGTAGACTCTCAGATCTTTCCACTCCTACTATGTAAACAAAACTAGGATGAGAATGTAAGACACCCTATCCCCTTGATGACCAAAAGAAAGGTAAATAAGTTTGTGTCCTTTGACTTTAGATCAAGGTTCCCAGCCTTTGCAGACTACTACATTAACTACTCTTCAGGCAGTTAATGCTCTCTCACAGAAAAGGCAGGCAGCCAATGCTCAGGAACACTGTTCTGTAATTTCCCATGATTTGGCTAAAGGATTTGCATTTGGGAGTCTGCAGCAGACTCGGAGTGTGTGCAAATCTTTCTCCCCACTGCTGAGGGCTGCGGGTCTCCAGCCTCTGAGGGCCAGGCCTCCCTGCACCCCAGGTAGCAGGCACTTTCTAGAAGCAGGTGAAGATGGGTGATGCCCCCTCCTTGTCCTGGCTGGATATTCACAGGTCTATGAACCAAGGAGCTGTCTGGGGGCTGTATGGGTGGGTGCCAGGGGATGAGAAAAGACAACAGAAAACAAGCTATGGGGACATTTTCTTTTCTAAAAAGATCTTCATGTCCATGCTAATTTCAATTTCAGGTCAGCTTCAGTTTCAGACTCAGCCTTGTTTACTGAGTTGGCTGAAGAGTGTCATTTCTGGCCTGCTTCTTCCTCCTCCTTTTTCTTGGCCAGACGTGGTCAGTCCTAAATTGACAGGGAAAAGCACAGCTCTCCAAATTATTTTGAAGTCTTGTGTAGGATTATTATGGGGCTTGGGACAAATCCCAAAATGCCTCAGCTGCTGCCAGGTACAGTGGTGCAAGCCTGTAATCCCAGCACTTAGGGAGGCTGAGACAGGAGAATCGCAAGTTCAAAGCCAACCTCAGCAACAGCGAGGCCCTAAGCAACTCAGTGAGACCCTGTCTCTACATAAAACACAAAATAGGGCTGGGGATGTGGCTCAGTGTTCGACTATCTCTGAGTTCAATCCCTTGTGTCAAAAAAAAGAAAAAAAGGCCTCAGCTGCTGTGGACGCCAATCTGAACTAGCACCTCTCAACTTCCCTACTTTACTTTCCTGTTTGTTGATTGTTACAGTTTGGATTTTAAATGTCCCCCAAAGGTACATATGTCGAAAGCTTCATCCCCAGCTGATGATGCTGTTGGGGGCAGGAGTTGAACCTTTAGGTGGTGAGGCCTATGGGAAAGAAGTTAGGTCTTTGGGAGTCATGCCCTTGAAGGGGATATTATAGGGACCCTAGTCTCTTTCTTTCCTGTTCTGCTTTCTGGCTTCCATGAAATAAGAAGCCTTGCTCCTCTGTGTTCTCTCTACAAAGGGATGACATAAACCCACCATGGACTTGAAATCTCTGAAACCATGAGTCAAAATAAACATTTCCTTTTTAAGTTTATTTTTTTCTGGTATTCTGTCACAGTAATGGAAAGCTGACTAATACACTAATTACAAATGAATTCCATTCCCTCAGACTTTCCAGGCTGCTCCACAAAGCAAGGACCACATGAGGTCCAGAACCAGGCAGGGTTTGCTTGGTAGGAAACTAGAGACCTTCCCCCTAATACTGGACTAATCCTCCAGTTTGAAAGGCCTTTTATTGTACTTTCCCATGCAAAAGCAATAGGGCTAGGACTAACCATATGGGAATGGAGAATGGGGAATTTGCAGGGTGGAGATGAGTTCTGAGTGATAGAGGGTATGTGGAGCAGGACTAAGCATAGAGGTGGCAACAACTCAGCACATCTGATAGGCAGATTGGTTTCATTAGAGTCAAGTCCCATGCCTCAGACTGTTTTCAGTACTTCAAGGCGAAACCAGAAACCATCTTAGGTTTTAAAGTACAGAAGTAATGGGGAAAGCACATTTTTTTCCAAAGGTGAGAATAGGAGGAGATTCATTTTACTACAAGCTCACAAAACTTATCTAAAAGACACTCCTCAGGGGTATATTCCTGTCCTTTCATATTTCCATGAAAATTAAGATTGCAAAATTGATGTACTTCAAATGGGTCCATTTTCTACTTGCTGCAGTTCATGGATCTGTGTGCTAAAGGAAAAAAAAATGCAATTATTTAAAATTATGAGGAAGCCCGGGATGGTGGCACACGCCTGTAATTCCATTGTACCAGGAGGCTGAGGCAGGAGAATTGCAAGCTCCAGGCCAGCCTCAGCAACTTATGGAGACCCTGTTTCAAAATAAAAATAAAACAGGGGCTGAGGGTGTATCTCAGTGGTTAGGCACCCCAGGTTCAATTCCTAGTACCTAAATAAATAATAAAACTTAAAATAAAAATAAATAAAATTATGAGGGAAAACAAACCTGGAAAGCAAACGTCCCAGTGTATCCCATGGCAGTGCTCCTTATTAACATCGGACACAGGTCCTAGGTGAGAAGAATTTTATCCACTTAAAAAAGAAGACTCTAACCTCTACACTATATATAATAAAAGGGTTAACTAATAGAAAGGTTAACTTTATTGCCAGAAGATGGAGGGCAGGGGGAGGAATCTCTTTTAAGTACCCGCTGCCAGGTTTTGTTAGGAAAAGAAGGCAGCAGGATTGTGAAGTCTGTGAATGATCTTGGGAAATGTGTATTACCTTGACCTTTAGAGATGACTGCATCCTGATTGGCCAGCTGCGCTGCCCTCTCCCCACGGGGGTCAGGAGGGTCATAAATACAGAAGAAATGGGAAGGCAGGTCATCAAACAAATGCGAGCAGTACCAGGTGCTGGGGAGGGGGAAGGGAGGACGCTTCGTGCTTGCTTCCAGTCCTCTCAGCTGGCTGGATCATAATCCCGGACAGAGCGCGCAGGCCAGAGTGAGCAGGCCGTGGGTAGGGTAGGCGGGGCTAGAGTGGGATAATGACAGCTGACCTGCGTGCTTTTGGGTGTTCCCTGTGTTCTCTGGCAGGACAGGTGAGGGCAGGGGTGTTCTGGGAAGGAGCGGAGTACGAGCACCCCGGGTGGGGCCAAGGCTAGAAGTGGGGGGCAAAAGCCCTGCCGCTGTATCCCAGGCTGCGTGCATGTGTGGACAGATTTATAGGGCAGGTGGCATAAGCAGCCGTGGCTGTCCAGGTGGGAGATGATGGGGCTTCACAGAAGGCAATGGCGTTTCTGCTCCGTCGAGAAAAGGCCCGAGCACACTGAATCAGTTCCAGGCAGGCACCACAGGGTTCGTCCCTCCAAGAGCTCTGTTGTGTGACTGGGAATGCGGCTTCTTTTTGAGCAATATTCATCATAGTCTGTGGCTGGCAGCCGCGGCCGGGAAACCTCGCACGTAATGCTAATGCATTTGGGAGAAAGCACAGGTCCGAGAGCGCTGTAAAGTGACAAATCACAACGAAGCCTTGGGGTGGGGCCATTGTGGCATTCAGCCTCCAAGGCGCCGCCGGGTATCTGGAGGCGGGGCATAGCAGGGGTTCACTGACTGACCCGCACCTGTAACCACGGTAACCACTGCGCCCCCGCCTCTCCGCCTGGTCTCCGTGCCTCGCCAAGTCCCCGCCTTCCCGCATTCCCCATTGGCCGTTTGCTCTCAGTACTCCCACAAAGCCACCAATCATCGGTCGCATCTCCTTACAAAGGGTAAAGAGACGCCGCATGGCAGAAGCCGTGCTATGCTGGAGAAACCAGGCTGATGGCTTAATTGAGGTTAACATAAACTCCAATCAGAGAGGCAAAACGCTAACAGCATTACCTAATCGTGTATACTTAAGGGAGCGCTACCAGAGCTCGAGCAGCCTTAATTACCAACCCTGGCAGGTTCCTATGGCGAAGATCCATCAGATTATGCCTATCCTGGCTATCTAGATTCTGTGTCACTTCCCATCTGGGTGTTCCTCAACTAAGAAGGTCTGGATAGTTTGTCCAGACCCTTCCAACTATGTTTTAGGAACTGCAGAGTCTGAGTCACCCTCTGGAAGCTGAGACTGTTTAGCATTCAGGACTGAACCGTGAAACACCCAATGGGAGGCTGATTTGACTGTGCTTTTTTCTTTAACTGCAGAGGGAAAAAAAAATAGCTGTCTCATTCTCTTTACTGGAGGGGGGAAAATCAATAGGTGTTTAATCTGCAAGGGAGATGAATTTCCCATCTAACCCAAAGAGATGTGGGACAGCTCTGGGCTGAAGATTGATAGAACTGTCAGATGTCAGGCCGGCAGAAGCCATAAATAATCCAGTCCAACCCCTTGGTTTTACAGATGAGCAGCCAGACTCAGAGACACAAGGGGACTTGCACAAGGCTGCCCAGCTGTCAAGAGCCTGAATAGAAATCAATGCCCTTTCTACTATACCAAGTAGCTTTGGCTACTTGCTTTCCTAGGGGACCTTAGTTTTCTGTGTCTCTCCTTCTTTTTCCTCCTCTCACAATGTCCAATAATAATCAACAATGTGCAAACCCAGCCCTCACAATCTCAGAGACAAGGACCAAGCTGAATTTTCTCATTCTAGCAAAGGTGGATTCCTTGAAGAAAGTTTCCTTCAAAATGGCCAGAATCTGAAGCTCTGAAGTCCCGTGTTTTTGCAGCCTGCAGGCTTTGACTCTAAAAGCCATAGCTAATTTCACAAACTTTTAAAACCTTAAGGAGAAGAGTGATTAGACAAAGCATTAGATTAGCATGCCATGCCTGATGGCCAGCTTCTCTTATTTCCCAAATGATCCAAATCCCACAACACAGAACCTGCTGGGCTACGTTATCTGTAAGACACGCAGCCACCTGACCATAGACTTCCTCATATTACCAAACCCTTCTCATTCCCTGTACCTGCTACTTGGACAGCATCCTGTACCCTAGCATTAAGCATTTATTGGACTCCTATAATCTCCTCAATTGATGTAGGCATTTATCAAGTTCACAAAGACTAGTTGTCTTCAGAGAGCTGACAATAAAGTTGGTCAGGCAGAGCACCTGTATTTAAGGACACCAGGACAAGCCTAACTGAAAAGTTCCCATATACTTACTACTCAGTGGACTCAAATGAGCTTTAATCAGTGTTAATGTCTCAGGCTTTGGCAACTCAGAATCCCTACCAACAAAACTACGAGGGATATCAAGTGCCTCTCAACCCTGTGGGGGGCTCAGAGTCTCTCTTGCCTGTGCTCATTCAGTCTTCCTAGGTTTTTTTTTCCTGTAGTCGCATATGGTTCAGGGTCTGAAAAGTCATTTAAAGCCTCCATTTCACCATTGCACTGGCAGCTCTGGGGATATACATTCCCTCGGGATCCCTCCCATTATTCTGAGGCTATTTCATGAACTTCTTTTATCATGTTTCTTGGGTATCCCAAAACTGAACTTCTTTTGTTTTTTATTTTATTATTATTTTTTATTATTATTGTAGTAAAAGGGATTGAACTCAAGGGGCACCTAACCACTGAGCCACATCCTCAGCCCTTTTTATTTTTTATTTTGAAACAGGGTCTTGCTATGTTGCATAAGGCCTCGCTAAGTTGCTGAGGTTTGCTTTGAACTTGCAATTTGTCTGCCTCAGCCTCCTCCCTAACTGCTGGAATTACGGGTGTGGTCTACCAGCTCAGAACTGCTAAAGTTCTAAAGAGTACAAGTGTGGTTTTGCCACGCAGGCCCACTGCAGTAGAGACACATTGGGTTCCATGCAGTGTTCTATGGGTCTTGCTGTCAACAGGCCAGACAGTTTCTTCCCTAAGGGATACCAGCTATTCTTTCTGTTCCCCTGAGGGTATTCAGTTATTATGTCAGTCCTGATAAGAAAAGAGAAGGATTAAAATGACCTAACACATTTTTTTGCCATCCTACACAACGAAGTCCAAAAGAGTGTATTCCACCATTAATCAGCACTGGCTTCATTAAACCAATACTTTGAGCACCCACCCTGTCTTGGCACTGGGGATACAATAGTGGACAAGACAAGAAAGATGATAGTCATGCTGTGTGGAGCCTACGGATTTTAGGCTGCAGTGAGAATTACAGGCAGAGTTTCCCAGAGCAAGACAGTTCAAAGCCATCAACTTGGAAGTAAAGGGACAGCAAGGAGGATGCTAATGTTAGGGGTGACAGAAAGTGAAGATGGAGAAAGAGAGGCAGGGCCAGATCTCACACAGCCTTCTAATCAAATATGAGAAGCTGGAATTTCATTTGCAGTTTGACTAAAAAAGTTTTAAGCAGGGAAGAGGCATGACTTGATTGATATTTATAAACACCATTCTGGCTGCTGGGTGACTAATGGACCTCAGTATTATCTAAAGAGGAATCTTCAAGGCATGAGGAGGAGAAATCCATTCAGTTGTCTTAAGAAGACATTCCCTCTTCTAGATTTTAATTTGCTCTAGGAGAGGACATCAGTACTGGTTATCTCATCCAGTCTAGCTTGGGGTATAATTGATTTTTGGTCTTCAGGTTTATAAATGAATCTCTTATTACCCTATTAGAATGAATCAGTCCCCCAGAACCTTTGAGTGAATGGGTAATATTGAGTTTCTAGACTCCAAAGGGGGGAACCAAAGTCCTGCCTACTGTAGGATCCTATCCTGAGAGCCACTCAGACCTCTCCATGCTGCAGCCAGCCAGACATCTGTAATAAACCATTTTCATGTTTATTGAATGAGTGAATGGGATGAATGAATGGATGGATGGATGAACATATTAAAATACAAAGGACTGGTTGATTGGCCAGATGGGCATAACTTAGAAAGAACCCTGTGGGGCCAGGGACCAAAGTGGAAGCAGGACACCATGTTGCTCTGATCCTCAAGGCCTCATCTTGCACAAAAGTAGGGCTATTGGAAGCCAGCATGCTAGGAGGCAGTGCCAAGGCCCATCAGACTAAGTCATTGAACCCCACTCCCAACATGCCTCTTCGTAACCAAACACAATGGGCAATGGGTTCACTTCTTGGTGAGTCAAACCTGTAAGCATAGCTGGGAGTTAAAAGAGTGAGGAAAGTGTTATTTTTCAGCAAGTAAAAAGCACACCTGTGTCCCTGAACAAAGAAAGCAAGGGGCTTTTATTGTGGAAATACACGCACATTTCATATAGGAGAGGCTGGTCATCACATGTAGTAGTGGGCAGGGAATTTAATATTATAGTAAGCAAAGTTTATTCTAGGCCACCTAAAAGAAATGAATCAGAGTAACCCACTGATTTTGGCTGTTTCCTTGTAAGTTTCTTTGGAGGGCCTTATCTGAAACAAACAAACAAACAAAAAACTATGAAGGAGCATTAACATTAATTTAAAGGAACAGCAGCTTCTCCCTACCCACACTACACAAGCATAGGTGATTGCCCCTGAAAGAACCTGCCTGGTAGCTAACACCTTCAGAAAGGAATCCAAGGCCAAGTATAAATGCATCTCTGAGGTTATCACCTTCAACCAGAAGATCTCCATCTGAATTCCTGTGTCAGGTCAGTCATTCACTTAGCAGGGTTCTGAAGGGCCTCCAGACAGAGAGGGTCACCTGATCGAAAGCACTATCCCTGTTCAGGGGGACAAGAAACAAAGAACAAAATGCCACCATGTTGCTGTGAATCCCCATTGCTTAGGAAATCTGGCTTTTCTGATTCTAGTGGAAGTCCCACTTGGCTCTCTTAGCAAAAGGCTGAAAGAGCCAATAACAGACCTTGACACAGGGCCTGAAAGCAGTCTTCAAGGGGTTGTTTTGTTCGGCAGGGTCTCCAGTGGAGACAAATGTTTTCCACATGGCCTAAGAGGAGGAGGCTTCTTTCCACCCGCTTTTGATCCTCAGACACTGCAGGATGTAAATAATCATTATCCCACAGACAGGCTTCCAGAATCAGAAGTCTCTTGCTGAGTTCCCCTCCCTACCTCTGAGTGGGATGACCACCTTCCCACACCATCCTGCACCTGACTGCTGCCCAGCAGCCAGAGGGCCATGTGCCCGAGTCCTCAGGGAGCTTATCCTCATAGAAAGGAAGAAGCGGAATCATAGGCCGCCCCTGTGTTCATGCACAGGCCACCATCTGTGGACAAGTCGGCTTCCACCCAAAACAATCTTCCCCAGAGCTCCTTCCATTACTGCTCCCAGACAGACCAACTAACAGATGAAATCAAATTAAAACAACCCCAAAACTGGAGGAAAACACTCTCATTGCTGCCGATGGACAGGTCAATTATTATAATCTCTCTGTAGGAAAACTGTAAAATATGTAAATAAATAGAATAAATTTTTTCTTAAAGAAGCATACTCTGATTAAATATTCTCACTCCTAGGAATGTATCCCCAGGAAATAAGCTGGTTGTGGTAAAGAATTTACACGCAAGATACTTACCACATCTTGACAGACTTTATATAACACGGTACTTTTTCTATCAATAAAATATATCATATTGGAAATCAAAATGCTCTATTTCTTTCACAAGTCATTATTTTATTGTTGATGGTGAAATATCACAGGACATGGACAAATTCCATAGTTTTGAAAAATATTTTGAAAGTTAAGTAAAATAATATGGAAAGTTGTAAAAATTTCCAACTCATCTTTATATTTATTTATTTGCAAAATTTGCTACAAGATACACATCCAAGCTTTGTATAGATGAAAGATTCTTTTTCTCATTCTCTATGTCCTCAAAAAATATTATAAAAGTTCCATTATATATTAAGAGCTATATTTTATAAACTCAACCACATCTCTGATAGTCACAGCAGAATTTGGATCCTCCAGCTTCCAATTCTTTTCTATAGTTGTTTGCCTGTAAATTAATTTCTATTGCAGTGTAAACTACTAGCCAATATTTGTTGAGCACTTACTATGTGCTAGCCAGAGTTTAAGCACTTCACATATATTAATTCACTTAATTTTGCAACTATCCCCCATTAGAGACAATTATTGGCTACAATTATCCTCATTTCATAGGCAAGGAAACTAAGGCACAAGGGTTAGGTGCCATGGTTAAGATATAGTTTGAGTGTATTCCAAAGCTTTATATGTTGAAATTTAATGCCCACTGTGAGGTACTAAGAGGGTAAAAACTTTAATCCAAGTATGGTATTTAGAGGTGGAGTCATTGGGAAAATACAGTCATTAGGATGGAGCCCCCTTGCGATTGAGCCGGGCGCGGTGGCTCACGCTTGTAATCCCAGCACTTAGGGAGGCTGAGACAGGAGAATTGCGAGTCCAAAGCCAGCCTCAGCAATGGCAAGGCACTAAGCAACTCAGTGAGACCCTGTCTCTACATAAATCACAAAATAGGGCGTTTGATCCTGGTAGCTTTATAAGAAGAGAGAGCCAGGCACATGGCACATGCCTGTAATCCCCAGGGGCTTGCGACACTGAGACAGGAGGATCCAAGTTTAAAGCCAGCCTCAACAGCTTAGCAAGGTAATGAGCAACTCAGTGAGATCCTGTCTCTAAATAAAATATAAAAAAATAAAATATGAAAAAATATAAAATATAAAAAAGGTTAAATCCCTGGGACCAAAAAGAGAGAGAGAGAGAGAGGCCAGAAAATGTATCCACATGTGAATTCCCTATCTGTTACCATGTGATGGCCTGAACCACCTCAGGAAACTGCCAGTAAAAAGGCCATCTCAAGATGTGATTTCTCAACCTTATACCTCCAGAACTGTGAATCAAAATGAGACTCTAAACTTTGTAAAGTTGTCTTCCTTTGGCATTTCCTCATGGTAATTAAAAAATGTATTAATACATTAGGTTACTTGTCCAGGATCTTGTACTTAGCAAGAAACAGCACTGGAATTTGAACCATAGTAATCTGGGTCTTGTGATGATGCTATTGTCCAATGGTGCTACAATGTCAGCTTTGTGATAATGCTCAAGAATCTTGTTACTGTGGTCAAAGCCAGTGCTCAGGTTACACTTATATATTCATTATTTTTAAAGTATTTGCTATAGTTTGAATCCTAAAATATCCCTCAATGGCTCATGCATTAAAGGTGTAGTCCCCAGAGTGGTTCTATATTGGAAGATATTGTAGCCTTTAAGAGGTGGAGCATAGAAGGTCTTTCGGGGCCCATCCTTGAAGGCACTGTGGCACCCCTTTGTCCTTCTTACTTTCTTTTGTTTACCCCTTGCTCCTCCTTAAGTTCCTGGCCACGAAGTAAGTAACTTTGCTACAACATGATGTGCTACCTCACCACAGCCCAAAGCAATAATGCCAATTGATTATGGGCTGGAACCTCCAAAACTATGAGCCAGAATAAAACATCTCTGTTTAATTATCTAAGGTATGTTGTTATAGTGATGGAAAGCTGACAAATTACCATTATTGAAGATATCATTCATTGTTGAGAATATATGTCCTTCAATTATCCTTCCCACAGTGGCTTACAGATACATATTTCATGTGTTTCATTTTTAAAACAGAACTTAGCAAATGCCACAACAGAATGATATTGGAAAAATGTACTTTCATCCAACTATGTAGCAAAACTCCACCATTGCATTATGTAGTCTAATATTTGTTTCTTCAAATATTCATCAACAGCTTTCTGTGCATATGAATAGTATTTTATGACAAAAAGTACATTTAAGTACATGCCCATATTTTTTCCATGAATTAGTTTGCCCATTTTTATTACAGAATGTGGCTTCTAAATATTTATTATTATTATTTTAGTAAAAATGTTTAAGTACTATAACATTGCATGACTTTACAGATTGGTGGGAAAATGTTGAGATTTGTTTGTATATTCTCCATATTTTGTTTTTTAATGTCTTGCCTATGGGGACATTCTCTTCTCTTAAATCTCAAGGTACAACATACACTTAGGGAAGACCATGATGAATGAAGTGGCTATATATCTATGATTCACATAATCTTCCCAAGATTTTAATATAATTTTGGCTAATTTCTTTTCAGGTCTGATTATATTGTTGTTTTTACATCTAATGAGAATTATGACAAGTTCATATTAGAAGTTGAAGAAGAGTTTACTCTGCCATCATGTTCTCATCTCATGCTCTGCATTTTCTTTGCAGGAAATTTTCAAGCCACCTATTCATTTTGTGAGGATTGTTAGCTAAAAGAGTATGTTCTGGCTGGGTATGGTGGCACACTCCTGTAATTTCCAGTGGCTTGGGAGGCTGAGGTAAGAGGATTACAAGTTCAAGGCCAGCCTCAGCAATTTAGTAAGGCCCTAAGGCAACTTAGTGAGACCTTGTCTCAAAATAAAAAATAAAAGGGCTGGGGATGTGTCTTAGTGGTTAAGTACCTCTGGGTTCAATCCACAGTGGCAAAAAATAAAAAGAATATATTCTAAAAGTTCCTTAGCCAAACACTGAGAAACTGCAATAAATTGAAATTTGTTGAAAGCAAACAAAATCATGCAGGTCTTCCTATCAAGTGTTCTGCCTCCCTTGCCTAGGACTCCACAGGTACCATAGTGTTATGATTTGGATCTTTATTATCTCCCCCAAACTTCATGTGTTAGAAGCATGGTTCTCAATATAATAAGGTTCAGCATTTAGGTTTTAGGCAATGTTGGCTTTAGCCTCATCAGTGGATTAATTTAGCAAATGGATTAATCCATTGAAAGCCAAATGGATTACTGGATAGTGAATTGTAGGGAGGTGGGGAGTGGCTGAAGGAAGTAGGTCACTGGGGCATGGACTTGGGTATTATATCTGTCCCTGCCCCTTTCCCTTTCCACTCCGCCAGCGCCCCCCCCATCCCCACCACTCTCTAGCTGTCTCTCTCCTTTCTGTTTGCCATGACATGAGCAGCTTTCTTCCACCACACCCTTCTTCCATAATATTCTGTCTCACTCAAGCCTAGCATAATGGAATCAGATGTCTATGGACTGAGATCTCTGATGCTGTGAGCCCAAAATAAAATTTTCTTCCTCCAGGTTGTTTTTGTCAGGCATTTTGGTCACAGTGATGAAAAGCTGCCTAACACATTCAGGTACATGAAGAGTGGTTGTAACACCAGGGTGGGTCCAGGTATTAAAAAATCAGTCAAGCTTAATTTTTTTCTTATTTTTGGATAAATGTAAATATGAAAGGGAATTGTAATGTTTTCTTCCCTTACCCATGTATCATCTTGCATGCCCCTCACTTTGAGGACAACAAGGGAATAGTTTGCATTCATTAGAAATTATATTATGAGGTATAGCTCAGTGGTTATGCACATGCTTAGCATGAGCAAGGTCCTAGGTTCAATCCCAGAATAAAAAATTGTTTTTTTATAGAAGATTATATATAAGGACATAGGAAAACATTTACAATATATTGAATGGGAAAAGTTAAGTTCAAATCCAAGAAATTTTAGAAATTCTATCTAAAAGAAGTATACACATACACATCATTTATTCATATAAATGGCAAATTAAAATGTTTGTCTAACAATACTTGATGTATATCATCACCTATACCAATCTGGTACACTGTTTTGGTCCATTTTCTATTGATATAACAAAACACCTGAGGCTAGTTACTTTGAAAGTAAAACAAGTTTATTTTGCTCACAATTTTGGAGGCCTACAGTCTAAAATCAGGCATCCCCATGGGCTCAGCTTCTGGTGACAGCCTCAGGATGGGTGGAATCACAATGGTGGAACGTGCAGAAGAGACCATGTGACAAGACAAGAAGCCAAAGGGGTTCAGGGGTTAGGTTTCTGCTTTTAAAACAAACTGTTCTTGCAATAGCTAACTAGGTATCTGCGATACTTACAGTAATCCATTCCAAGGTGATATTCCTCCCAATGACCTTGAACCTTGGCGGGGCATACTCAAACGATTTTCAAAACATAGCACATCCTTTTGGGTTAAGTGGGTATGGGGTACACACACTGTCATGATTTGGATATATAATGTCTGCCAAAGGCCCTTGTGTTAAAGATTTGTTTGCCAGCCTGTGGCATTTCTGGGAGGTGTGGAACCTTTAGGAAGTGGGGCTAATTGAGGCATGTCATAAAGGAGATACTGGCACCCCAGCCCTTTTTCTCTCTTTATTTTACTTCCTGGCCACTGTGAAGTGAGCAGTTTCCTTCACCATGCTTTGGTCCACTATTGTTTTAAGTCGTGCTTTGTGGGTCTGCTCCACGAGTTGGGGTCCAGAGAGATGAAAAGGGGTCTTCGGAGAAGACAAAGTGGGGTCTCATGGGACAAGGTTTTGGGGTGCTGGTCCATGGAGTCACTCCACCCAGACTTCAGGGGTAGGTAAGACTGCTCTGCCCCAGCGAGAGGCAGACCCGTTTATTCCAGGAAGTATAGAAGCTTATATAGGGTCCTCGGACCAATCATAACCCCGAGGTTAGGACCGATGAGGCTCGCTCTGCCAGGGGTGCGGTTCATCAGCATAGAATGGGAAAAGAGGAAAGGGAGGGGTTGAGGTATGGGGAGTGCTCCTACAGTCCACTACAGAACCAAAGTGAGGGGGCCAAGCAACCATGGACTGGAATCATAAGCCAAAAGAAACCTTTCCTCCTCAAAAGTTGATTTTGTCATAGAAACAGAAAGCCAACTAACACATACACCATCCTGGAAAAGAGGGAGAGAAGACTTGGAGCCTTCTGCATTAACACATCCACAGAGATGAACTTATCTGACTCAGGGATGGATAAGGCAGAGGCCTCAAATAAGGACTCAGCTTAAGAACAGTCCAAGTGAGCAATGGGCTATGTTAAAACCAGGAGGGTACCAGGTGCCAGGGAGGTGGGGGCCTGGACAGAAAGTACATGCCAGAAGGTAAATTTCCAAGCTTCCAGCACAGTCCTGGGGCAGGCTTTCTCTTAGTCTGGTCTTAAGAAGCAACCTGTGTCAGTCCTATCTCCTTACGTGCCATAGGCTGTGGGTGGTGTTCTCAAGTTAAGAGAGTGTTGTCTTCATGTGTTGAATATAAATGAAAGGATCTAGCATCTGGAAACATTCAGCCATTGGCCTGAGGCTGTGAGTCCAGCCTCCGTGTAGTCTCTGCTCAGTCCTCAGGTCCCTGTGGCCTTCATCTCTATCTACACCTTTCCTTCTTTGAAGGTGGCGGCTTCTCTGGCCTTTTACCAATGCTATTCAGTACACATGGCCTCTCTCTATTTGGGCAGGTTTTATAAGGACTGATAGAAGCCAAGGGCCGATCCCTGAGGTGACCAGGACCATCATCATCCTTGGTGATGGCCAGTCAGCATCCCACATCCCTTTTTCCTGCAGCCCTATTATAGTGAGGTTCAGTTTCCCAGACTGAGACGGACCAATGCCAAGGAGTACAGGAAAGCCTAGAAAAGTTAGGGGACAAACGGGAAGCCCTGGATTGTCCACTAGGCTCCCTGCCCTGGGCTTCCCTTCTCATTAGACGCATGACTAAAATGTAAGGCTTTTGCTGGCACTGTTGCTAAGACCAGCACTGGTTTCTTTGAGTATGTTTCCCCTTCCTAGATCAAAACCTTGAACCAAAGAGCTAATAAAATCTTATTATTATTTATGTTAGTTGCATGTAAGATGATAGGCACTTTACACTCTCTTATAATCATATCAAAAGCTCATCTGGGGTCAGTTCTTTTGTCTTCATTTTATAGATGAGGAAACTGAGGCTCAGAGAAGTTTAACAATAATTTGTCTGAGGTCTCGTGCCCAGGAAGTGGAAAAGCTGGGACCTATTGAACACAGGTGTCTGGAAGCAAATCCTGTGTTCCTTCCTCTGGGAAACACTTCTGAAATTTTGCCTGCTTAGCAGGTAATTTCAGGGATAGTCATGAATTTGTTCCAGGCCCACTCCAGCATCCACAGGGGAAAGTGCCAGACAAGTCTGTTGGCCTTAGGCAGACCATGGTGACCAACAGCTGATAGCATCAGGGGTAAGGTGAGCAGAGCTCCCTGGAGCACCTGCCTGCCTACATGTGAAAGTTTACAACACAACCCAGGTCCGAACAAATGATATCAGAACTTCTCCAAGATGTGGTAGGGGACAGGGTAGCTGGCACTGAGATTGAAAGTAAAGGGGGAAGCCGGGAGCGGTGGCACACACCTGTAGTCCCAGCACTTTGGGAAGCTGAGACAGAATCGTGAGTTCAAAGCCAGCCTCAGCAACAGGCTGAGGCACTAAGCAACTCAGTGAGACTTTGTCTCTACATAAAACACAGAATAGGGCTGGGGATGTGGTTCAGTGGTCAAGTACCCCTGAGTTCAATCCCTGGTGCCAAAAAAAAAAAAAAAGAAAAAGAAAGAAAGAAAAGAAAGTAAAGGAGGAACTATGAGGCAGGAAAATGGGGAGTCAGGGACCTGGACAGAAACATTTCTGAGCCTCTAAGTGTGCAATGAACTGTTGCAGCCAGTGCATCAGTTTCCTCAGGCCCCGGAGCTCAGCCCAGTGTGGTCATGGGTTTCTGATGCACATGAGCATGTTTGAGCATGTGAAGACGGATCTGTGCATGAGTGTGCATATGTGTGTGTGAGTGTATATGTATGTATTTGTGCACATGCATGTGTGTGTTGGGAAACAGATTCTCATCAGCCCAAGATGGGGATTGTGTTCTAGTTTGAGGCCCTAAAGGTCAACCATGTGCTCTGTACTCTTGCCAGCTCTGGGGCCTCTGGCTAAAGTAGCTTATTTTATGGATGAGCAGGAAAGCCCCACGCAAATTTAAGAGGCCACCTGGAAAGTTGATTATGATTTTTAAGAGCTAATGCTGCCACCCACGACTCACTGTTTATGAATGGCCTTTGCTCACCATTACTATCATAAACTGTGTGTAAGACACTGTATATTCATGGGCCACCCAAAGCACTTGGTGGGCAGGGGACAGTCAGCACTAATCAAGGTGCTGGGAGGGGACAGGGCCTCACGGCTGCCGGATAAGATGAGAGCTGAGACCAAACAAAGGCAGAGAAGGCAGCTGCTCCTGCACGCAGCTGTGCAATGGCCTATTGAAGGCGACAGATCCCGTTAAGTTATGCAGCCAGGCACACACAGAGGAGGCCTGACCCCGTAAATCAACAACAGGCTTACATCTTTGAGAAGGTTCCTGCAAGCCTGGGGATCCAAACATGCCTATGGCTGAGTAAAGAAGGGGAGAAAGAGGGAAGAAAGGGGTCTCTAGCTATCCTCCAAGAAAACACTGTTGGCAAAGCTCTGAGTCACGGGCTTGGGTCAGGACCCACAGGCATCCCCCAATCTCTTCTATAGACCCCTAGGATGTCTCATGTGGGCTCAGCACTGGAGTGGATGGTCTCAAAAGGGGCTTGGCTGCCCCACCCTCCATGCAGTCAGTCTCCCTGCAACTGGGAGGGAGACAGTGTGGTGGGTCCCTCAGAAGAGGTTTCCTCTGCTCCTAACAGCCTTAGCAAAAAGCTACGTCTCGATGAGACCACAATGGATTCATCTGTAAAGTGGGGATAAAGCACGAGACCCTTCCAGCCTTCCTTCTCATCCATTTCTCTGATTCCAAAAGAGTGCTGAGTTAAGGTGAGACTCCTGTCTGCTGGCAGGTGGAAGAACAATAGTCCAGCCACTGTGGAGCAGAGAGAGAGTTCAACAGACATCGAGGCCCCTTCCTCAGGCTGCAGTTGGGGATGCTGAGTTTCAGAGAAATCACTCGCCCAAGGTTCATGACAAAGGTTCATGGGTCTCTTGGTGACCAGCTTAATGCCCATTGCAGCAAGTGAACAGGTGAGATCTCTCTTTTGTGGCTGCAAAGTTTCTGAAATGTGACTTGCTCTCTAAAATGATGATACTAAAATAAAACCTAACAGGTTCCCGGCTTAAAACAATGATGTTTGGTGGTGAAAAAAATAAAGCCTTCAGCTTCAACTCTCTCATTTTGCTTTGGTGTCCCCACCCCCCGCCCCCATCACCTACTGCAGACAAAAGCAGGAATTAATCACTATTATTCACAGAGCAGCTCCCTTCCTGCAGGCATCAGCATCCCATGGTACTGACTCTCGGTGCTGTGGAAACAAAGTGGAGGAGAGCGGAGGCCTGGGAAGGAGAGAACAAGGCGACAGAGGCATCAAGGTCCAGACCTGTGACGCAAAGCTGCCTCTCAACAGCATAGCATCTGCCTTGTCTTGTTTGTCTGCTGTATTTGCAATGCTGTGCAAATTCATGAAAATCACATACACTGAGAGCTCTCCGCTTCCTTCAGGGAAAAATCATTTTAGTGTTTGGAAAGGCAAAAACTCTTTTGACAATAAATAAAGATCTTTTTAAAACTCATGGCAATGTCTGACATCCATGAGAATGTACTAATGTCACTGAACTGGACACTTAAAAATGGCTAAAATTGTCATTTATTGTTATTAATATTTTTTTTTTTTAGTGCCAGGGGTTGAACTCAGGGATACCCTACCACTGAGCCACATCCCCAGCCCTATTTTGTGTTTTATGTAGAGACAGGGTCTCACTGAGTTGCTTACTGCTTCCCCATTGCTGAGGCTGGCTTTGAACTCATGATTCTCCTGCCTCAGCCTCCCAAAGTGCTAGGATTACAGGCGTGCACCCTCGCGCCCAGCTTTTATTGTCTATTCTTAACCACATTTTTTAATGAAGGAGAAAAAATTAAGGGGAATAAAGAAAAATAGTGTATAATTGTTGGCAGAGGTTGCCTCTGGAGGGCTACACAAGGCCTATGACACAGGAGTGTAGGAAAAGTACCCAGCTCAAAGCTGGGCACGGTGATGCAAGCCTGTAATCCCAGCACTTAGGGAGGCTCAGACAGGAGAATCATGAGTTCAAAGCCAGCCTCAGCAATGGCAAGGCACTAAGCAACTCAGTGAGACCCTGTCTCTACATAAAATACAAAATAGGGCTGGGGATGTGGCTCAGTGGTGGAGTGGCCCTGAGTTCAATCTCCAGTACCAATAAAAACAATATTCAGCTCAGAGTAAAGCATCCTGAGCGAGCAGCACAGATCAGCGATTAGAGCCTCACATCAGTTTGGGGCACCTTGCTCCCTTCTTCATCCTCCTCCTCAGATTCCAGGGCAGATCCTTAGTCTCCACATGACCACAGTCAAGGCTCAGCTGAGCTCAGAGCTTGCAGTCCACACTGTGTTCATATTGGGTCTCATGGAAGGAGGAAATGGTTCTCAGAAGCTGTGTTTCATGGCTACAACTCCCATAATGCAGAGTGTAAAACAGTCATCAAAGGGAATTCATGCAGCAGATGTTTAAAGGTGCTCTGTGCTAGGCAGAGACACACACCATGTGCTGGCGGATCCCCTGAGAGGTGCACAGAAGCATTGCGCATGTGGTCACAGGGCCCACCCAGGTGTTATAGAAGCTCACAGAGGGACGCTGTCTCAGAGAGGATCAGGTGTGAGGACTGTCTGTCAGCTTTCTATTACTATAATGAGTACCTGAGATAATTAACTTTTAAAGAAAAAAGAATGGCTGTGGCTCACTTTTAGAGGTTTTGGTCCATGATCAGATGGCCCATTACTTTGGGCCTGTGTCAAGGCCGAAGATCATGAAGGAGAATGCAGTGGAATAAATCACTCATCTCATGGTCAGGGAGTAAAAGAGGAGGTGTGGGAGAGAATGGGGTCAGGAGGATTCACCTCTTAAAGGTTTCACTACCTTCCAATAGTTTCATGGTAGAGGCCAAAATTTTAACTTATGGACTTTGGAGGACACTTAAGATCTAAATGATAGCAAGGACTCATGATAGAACTGGAACATAAAGTACAGGTCCAAAAAAAGGATCTGTACTTTAAGTACTTTTCATATATGTATGTATGTGTGTGTGTGTGTGTGTGTGTGTGTGTGTATATATATATATATATATGAATATGATTGTTTCCTCAAAAAGTTAATCACAGAATGACCATATGACCTGGCAATTCCAATACTTGTTATACACACACACATACACAAAATCAAGTTCAGGGATTCAAACATAATTGTACACCAAAGTTCATAATAGTATTTTTCACAATACCCAAAAGTCAGAAATACTCTGAATGTCCGCTGAGGGAAATGGATAAACAAAAAGTGGTATATGTATAGAATGAGGTATTATTCAGCCATAAAATAGAATGAAACTTTGCAACATGCTACATCATGGGTGAACCTTGGAAACATTAATGCTAAGTGAAATAGTCAAATACAAAAAGAAAAACACCATAAAAGTCTACTTAAATGAGGTAACTAGAAAAATCAAATTAATTGAGATGAAAATTAGTTAGAGGTCACCAAGGACTGGAAGAGAGGGGAGTGAGGAGTTAGTGTTTATCAGGTACAGAGTGGACAGTGGTGATGGTGAATGTACTTAATGCCACTAAATTGTAACACTTCAAATGTTGAAAAGAGCCGGGGGCAGTGGCACACATGTATAATCTCAGCTACTCAGAAAGCTAAGGCAGGAGAACTGAGAGTTCAAGTGCAGACTGGGCAAGTTAGTAAGACCCTACCTCAAAATAAAAAATAAAAAGGGCTGGAGGTGGGTGGCTCAGTGGTAGAGCACCCCTGTGTTAAATCCACAATACTGCCAAAAAAAGTTGATGTGGTAACATTTGTGTTCTGTATATTTTATCACATGTAACAGAATTTTTTATTTACTTAACTTCTTGGGAGGGAAAAAGTATAAGTTGTATCCACTTCCTCACTTCCAGGTTAATAAGAATTCCATAGGCTGAGAGAAGTAGAAAAGTGAAATTTTAATTCCTACAATTGCATGCCAGGTTTATAGACAGAGCTGTGTCTGAAGAGATAAAACCAGATAGACTAGAAACAAACTCCTAAATGGCGAGCTGATTAGATAGCAACTATCAGGTTAAAATCTAAGCAGAAGTGGGTGGGAACCCAGAAACAGAGCAGAACATTAAAATATCAGAGCTGCTTTTACCCTAAGATCTGTTGTTTAGATGAGCAAACTTGAATTTTAGGTTTAATAGTCTTTTGGACAAGGAAACAGAGACCCAAATGTGGAGCCCAGTCCAGATTAAAGAACCTCACAAGAGACCCTCCACAGGTTAGGACCACACTGTCAGAGTTAGGATGCGTTCTCTCCCACATGGACACACACACAGAGGTCACAAAGACTGTCTTGGTAACTTGCAAGGTAGGGGTAAAGGAAAGGAACAACATGTACCCGGCCACAGGCTCTATAATGGATTTGCAACCTAGATTCATAGTGAAACTCAAGCTAAGAATTTGGTGTAAGATGGCCCCAGGCTGGCTCAGCCCACTTGGCAAGCACAGGACCAATGAAAACTAGCTACCACCACCACCATTACCCGCTCTGCCACCACCTCCCCCAACCACACCACTTTGCCTCCTCTCTGATCCCCACTCTCACGGACCTCTGCCCATTTCCTGGAAGCAGCCGTGTCTCTCTCCTGCCCCTGGGCCTCTCCAATGGGGCTCTGTATTCCCTTTGAGACCTGCCACTCTTTCTCCTACTCTTTCTTTTGACCTCAGTTCCAGGGGCACTTCCTCAGGGGAAGCTTGCTCTGATCGCAAGTCTTAACCATGTCCCTTTATAAATAGATTTTTAGAGAACTGTGTTCCCTGCTTTCAGAGTGATTGAATCAGTTTTGAATTATACATTTAAAAGTGGAATTATCTGATTAATATTTCTATTCTGTAGACTACAAACCCCCTGATAGATGGAAATATTATCTGGTCATATTCATCATAAATTCCAGTGTCTAACACATTGGAAGTACTCAAAATTGTGTTTCAGTGGATGAACTGTTGGGTCTTGGAAGACTCACAGTGTATACCAAATTGGGCACTTATCAAGCGCACTTTGCCTGGCATTTGAGCTTTCAAAAACTTATTGTTTTAGTCATCTTCTTGTCACTGTGACTAAAATACCTGATGAAAACAATATAGAGAGGGATAAGTTTATTTTGGCTCTCGGTTTCAGAAGTTCAGGGCACAGTGGGCCAGCTCCATTGTTTAGGGCCCATGGTGATGGAAAACACTGTGGTGAAGGAAAGCACCTCAGGACATGGCCACCAGGAAGCCAAGAGAGAGCTCCTCTCACCAAGGACAAAAGACAGACAGACACCAAAGGCACATCCCCAGTTACCTGCCTGCCTCCTGCCATACCCCAACTGCCGATAGTTAACACCCAGTTAATCCACATCAGTGTATTAGTCCACTGGTTAGGTTATACCTCTGAAATCTAATCATCTCATCTCTGAAAATTTTTGCATCATCTTCGCACATGAGCTGTTGGGGGACACCTCATTTCTAAACTATAACTGTTACTCTCTTGTGTAATGAAACGGTAAGACCTCCCCCAACTGCTCTTCAGGATTCTTTTAAGGATCAAATGAAACTCAAGATGTGAAGAATGTAAGGAATTTTATTGTAGGATTGTAGCTAGAGCAAAATAAAATTTTCTACATGACTAAGTTTTATTGGGTACTTATTATAAACCAGGCACTAGGCAAAGTGCTTTGCTTACATTTTCTCATTTAATCTTATTTTTAAAAACTGAATTTTTTTCCTTCTGTATGCTAAATATAAAGAAACCAAAGTCCTGAAAGATCAAGACATGTGCTTCAACTCTAGTTAAGAAGTCTGGGAGCTGCACAGATCTCTCTGATCCCAGAGCCCAAACACTTTTAACTCTCTGAGTTTGCATCCTCCCTAGAATTCCACTCCACCCAGAACTGCTCTGAAGCAGCTATATCCACCCTGGAGATGATCGTCTTGTTGGCAAAGAGTCAAGTGGGGAACATCAGCGTTTCTCTCCTATCTATGTCCTTCCCAAACTCACTAGAACAAATTCAGAGTCCCCCGGTGCATAGCTTTCCATAGAACAAAGACAGTTTGGCAAGAACTGGATTTGGCAGAGAAAACTGGATTTGGCAGAGAAAAATCCAAGAACTGGATTTTTCCAGATCCTGTATTAGTCAGTTTGTGTCAGTATGACAAAATACCTGACATGATAACTTTATAAAGAGAAAAGATTTATTTAACTCACAGTTTGGGAGGTTTTTAGTCCAAGGTAGAATTGTCCCATGGATTTGGTCTCTGGTGAGGGCAGATGGTGGCACATTTTGGCAGAAGTAAATATTTGAGTGGTCACATCTCCAGCCAGAACAAGAAGAGACCGGGGTCCCACAATCCCTTTCAAGGACACATCCCCAATGACCTAAGGATCTCTCACAAGGCCCCACCTCTCAAAGGTTTTATCACTTCCCAATAGGGCCACTCTGTAGATCAAGCCTTTAATTACAAGGGATTTTGGGAGGTCATCCAAATTAAACAATTAAATGATATCCAAACCACAGCACATCCTAACCCCTGCCATCTAACAAATTCTCCTGTGACTTTGGTGACAGCATCTCTTGCCCCATCTTGCCCATGATCTATTTCAGTTCATGATGGCTTTACTCTTGCCTTCCATTCAAGGGCACAGAGGAGCAGTTCTTGAGTGTGTAAAGGTTGTGCAAGGAGAGGCTATTACTAAAGAAAATCATTTTTTCAATTAGCAAAAGATTAAAAAATTTCTTTCCAATTGTTACAGTTTGGATCCAAAATGTTTCCCAAAGTCCAGTGTGTTAAGGCTTGGTTTCCAGGGCGGTGCTATCGGAAGGTGGTGAAATCTTTAAGAAGTGGAGTATAGTGGAAGGAAGTTAGGTCATTGGTGGCGTGCCCTGGAATGAAATTGTGGGACCTCACCTCTTCCTCTTGCATGTAGCCATGAGGTGAATGGTTTGCTCTACCACAGGCTTCCTGCCATGATGAGCAATGAGTCCATTCAACCATGGACTGAAATCTCCAAAATTGTGAGCCAAAACAAACCTTCCCTATTTATAAATTGATGATCTTGAGTATTTTGTTATAGTAACAGAAAGCTAACATGCAACCTTAGGACAGAACCCAGTTTTAAAATTTTTCCCATTACCTCTACACTCAAATGTATTATTACCTTAATTTTTTAAGTAGAACTACGCTTTGGTTACTATGGAGTTGATTTATGGTTTCTGTTTTGTCTTCTGGAAGTCCTTCATGTGTTTGTGAAAAAATGGTTTCCAATTTTAGTTACTCAAGGAACAGAAGAAGCTTCTGTGTTTGGTGCCTAGCCTAGTGATATGTGCAGCTGTGTCTTTAGAAATCCTTTGGATAATAAAGAACAACAGTGACAATTAGAAGGGTTTTCACTATTGCTTTCTTTTTTTTAACTTTTTTTAGTCGTTAATGGATCTTTATTTTATTCATTTATTATTTATATGTGGTGCTAAGGATCGAACCCAGTGCCTCACACATGCTAGGCAAGCGCTCTACCACTGAGCCCCAGCCCCAGCCCCTCACTATTGCTTTCTTATACCCTAAGATTAATTATTATCAATAAGAAACAAAAAATGAAAGAGCTTGATAATTTTTTTTTGTCTAGGTTGTGCATGGGTAACTTTTATTTTGAATATATACATACTAAGTTTCCTTCTGCAAAGAGGTATTTCCAGCTACTATCATAAGCTCTGGGAAATTAAAACATACACACAACCATCTCTGTATTTGCACCAAAGATAATGAACAGAGCAGACAAATCAATCTGACAGGTAATTTACCATTACAGCTTGAATTTCATCAGTCTAGCCACAGTGTATTATGAACCAGGAAAATTAGACGAGTCAAGGGGATGATGGTATCAGTGTTTAATGTTTATTTTTCGTTACCTGGAAGCATAATTATTCTCAATACAGTATTTCCATTCTTTAAGAGAAAAACTTTAAGCAGTTCAGCTAATAAAAATAGTACTATTAAAGTTCAAACAGGGAGCTGCAGATGTAGCTCCGTGGTAGTGGCCCTGTGTTCTATAGGGCACCGCCCCCACAAAAAACATTTCAAACAGGCTCAGCAATTTGAAGGAGACCATGTGCCTTTTATTGATGATGAGTGTGGAATTAGAAAACCATGCAGATTTACCACCACATTTAGGAGAAATGAAGAAAAACAGGGTGTTTGCTGTGCAAACCACTTTGATATTCACTCAGTGAAAGATGTTTCCCTCCTACCCTTTCAAATGTTGTGCAAACTGTACTCATTTTAAACTATGTTGACAGTTCTGTGTTATCCCAACCCAAAACCACATGGGATAAAGTTGTTGAAAATCCTATGTCGATATGGAATGTGTTAAGAAATGTCACACATACTCTGATGTCCCAAACCCAGGTATAAATAAACCCAAAGATGACTAAAACAAATTTTAATAAATCCTGCTGCCTGTCAGACTTTTAGCAATTGAGTTTTTGAACCCAGTCAAGTTGTTAGCAATAAGCCTCAGATAGGTTTTTTTTCATATGGGGAAATTTTTCTTCCCAATGATCTGTTCTAAAAGATTAAGGAAGTACTTACTCTGAGAAGATTTTAGATTCCTTACACTTCAAATGTGACTTAAATGTTCCTGATTTGAACATCAAATCCTCTTTAACCAGCTACCAACCAAATCAGCTTCAGTTTTAAGACGGTGTTTTCTTAGAAGTGAAAAGATAATACTCAAAACAACACCAGTACTAACTGAGTGCAGTAGTACATGCCTATAATCCAGCAACTTGGGAAGCTGAGGCAGGAGGTTCACAAGTTCAAGGCCAGCCCCTAAGCAACTTAGAGAGGACCTAAGCCACTTAGTGAGATCCTGTCTCAAACTAAGAAATAAAAAGGGTTGGGGATGTGGC